>JAOEHY010026706.1:11623-26252 GCA_025447955.1 Psilopsiagon aurifrons | reverse complement strand
TGAGTGAACAAAACTGCTTGTTTTACAGCTTAAACCGAGGCAGCTCTTTTAGGAGGGGGAGGTGAGTTAACAAACTGATTTTACAGCTTAAACCACGACAGCATGTCACCACTATTATGCTTATTCCAGTGAGAACTCTTTTGGTACAAACTCTTAACTTCCTGCAGAATTGAAGTGTCTAATATATTGATATAAAACAATTGATCAAGTATGATAATAGACATTGAAATGATATATTAAACTGTTGTTTAGTGCTGAAGCAGCTGGCTGAGGTGGGTGAGTGAGATAATTAATTTCATGCTGGAGAATAAGGATTAAACCTAGTAAGTTCATGAGCTCATGAAAGACAGGTTCTGCTTTACCAACCTGACCTTCTTCTGTAATAAGGTGACCCATCTGGATGATGAGGGAAAGGCTGTGGACATGGTGTATTTGGATTTAAGTACAGCATTTGATACTGTCACCCGCAGCATTCTCATGGAGAAACTGGCTGCTCATTGCCTTGGGTAGGAGGATTCTTCGCTGAGCTGAAAACTGTCTCGATTGTCAAGCCCAAATGGTGGTAAATCGTTTCATGTCTAATTGGCAACCAGTCACTACTGGTGTCCCTCAAGGCTCAGTGTTAGGGCCAGTGTTGTTCAATATTGTCATTGTTGATCTAGATGAGGTGATTGAGTGCGCTCTCAGTAAATTTGCAGACAACACGAAGCTGGGCAGGAGTGTTGATCTGCTGGATAGTAGGAAGGCTCTGAAGAGGGACCTCGATAGGCTGGATCAATGAGCTGTGGCCAATTATACAAGGTTCAAGAAGGTAAAATGCCAGGTCCTGCACTTATGTCACAGCAACCCCATGCAACACTACAGGCTTGGGGAAGAGTAGACGGAAAGCTGCTCAGTGGAAAAGGACCTGTGGATACTGATTGATGGCTGAACATGAGCAGTTTGTGCTCAGGCAGCTAAGAAGGCCAACAGCATCCTGGCCAATATCAGCAATAGTGTGTACAGCAGGGCCAGGTCATTGGTCATCCTTCTGTGCTCAGCATTGGTGAGGCTGCGCCTCAAGTCCTGTGTTCAGTTCTGGGCCCCTCAACAGAGACATTGAGGGGCTGGAGCAGGTCCAGAAAAAGGCAACAAAGCTAGTGAAGGCTTTGGAGAACAAGTCTGATAAGGAATGGCTGACAAACGTGGGGCTGTTTAGTGAGGAGAAGAGAAGGCTCAGGGGTGACCTTATCAGTCTCTATAACTACCTGAGAGGAAGTTGTAGTGAGGTGGGGACTGGTCTCTTCTCCCAAGTAACAAGTGATAGGGCAAGAAGTAACAGCCTAAGATGTGTGTCATAGTTCAAGCCCAGCCATAACTCAGAACCATGCAGCCACTCTCTCACTCTCCGCTTTCCTCCTCCCTGCTCCCGGAGGGATGGAGAGGAGAATAGAAAGAATGTGCTCCTGGAGGGATGGAGAGGAGAATCGAAAGAATGTGTTGATACAAGAACAGTCAAGTAACTAAGGTATAACACAAACCACTGCTACTACCACCAATAATAATAATGACAAGGAAAATAACAATGGAAGAGAATACAACCACTCACCACCCGCCAACCAATACCCAGCCCAACCGAGCAGTGATCTAACCCTTCCGAGTAACTGCCCCCAGTTTATATAGTGGCCATGATGTGCCTAGTGGCATAGAATACCTCTTCAGTTAGTTTGGGTCAGGTGTCCTGTCTGTGCTTCCTCCTGGCTTCCCCTCCTCCCTGACTGAGCATGAGACTCAGAAAGTCTTTGGTCAGAGTAAACATTACTGAGCAGCAGCTGAAAACATCAGTGTTATCAGCACTGTTCCCAGGCCGAAAGTCAAAAAACAGCACTGCACCAGCTACTAGGAAGAAGAATGATGACTGCTACTGCTGAACACAGGACAATGTGCCAGGGGAGGTTTAGATTGGATATTAGGAAAAATTTCTTCACAGAGAGGGTGATCAGGCATTGGAACAGGCTATTAAGGAATCACTGGCCCTGGAAGTGTTCAAAAACCATGTAGATGAGGCCCTCAGTAATATGGTTTAGTGGTGGTCTTGGCAGTCCTAGGTTAATGGTTAGACTTGATGATCTTATAGGTCTTTTCCAATATAGCTGATTCTATGATTCTAAATGTCAATGTCATACCTAACACTTAGTTTCCTATTTAGCTAATTCTTTTTGGCTCCTATAGGAAACCAGTTGATTTTTAAAGAAACTGCAGTGTTTTAAATGCTCTGAAAGAAATCTATTGTTATGGATGCTAGCTTTCTTGTAACTGATCTTAAAGCCAGGTTCAATTTTAATGTTAGAGTGATTAAAATATGAGCCTAGATGTTTGAGATATGAAATGCATGATATGAACTTAGAACAAGACACAAGATGTCCTTGTCTTCTGGTGATGATAAAAAGGTAAAGTAGTGGTGAGACATAGGCTGGCAATTCACACTGGCTAATACATGAAATATCAAAGCGCCTGTTATTTCGCTGTCTTATTCTCTGTTCACAAGCATAGTGCCTGGCTAGATTACTAAAAACTGAAAGGAATGATAAAAGCATGAAATCATATGTGAACTTTGAGATGTATTTAGGTCCTAAATTTCTTAGACTGGGAAGTAACATGACACAGCAAAATGATTAGTCATGTCTATGGAGGAATGGAATTTGATTAGACATGAAAATAATATTTTGCAGTATTTAAATTAGTTGTGTTTATGAAAGCTGACATTAATGTCCACATGCTGAAAGTACTGCATACCTCTGTAATTATTGCTTTGCACCTGCACTTTTTCCTGGCTGGCTAACTGAATTCCTTTTCTTCCAGCATTAGATCCTTATCAATCTTCATTTTAACATCAAAATCTCATTGCCAGTGGCAGCAAATAGGTAGGCATTTGGGAGTATACATTTTACACCTTTACTAGCAAATGTGAAAAGCGAGGAATGAAGGAGAGAATGAAGGCTTCAGAAATCGCTAATGAAGAGATTGGCATGCAGTATTTACTGACTTAAGTATAAGTATTGAATTTCTTGCCCATAATGGAGAAGGCAAAGCAATTAACAAGCCAAAGGTTTTTGCTATGGGTTAAGCCATTTCAGCATGCACTGCCAAGATTTTCTTAGCTAATTTAAAGTCCTGTTCACAACATAGATGAATGATATTTTCATTAATGTTAAGGAATGGGATATTAAAAAAGTTTCCCCTAACACTTTGCATGGATGTTTGCCAAGTGTCATCATGTTCATTACAAAATGAGTGTCAGTAAGACCAACTTCAGTGAACAAAGCAGGAAATGTGTGAGATCTTCACAAACTGCTCCAAAGAGCTATCTGTAGGTGTTCTTCCTATGTTGATTTAAGAGATTTGAAGAAATTAATGCTGTATCTAACAGTTTCATGTCTTGCCTGGAAACATACCAGAAGTCATTAAGGACTGAGTTCACAATATAATATGGTGTAGAAATACTTCACTAGTTTTGAAATATTTATGTAGATTTCTCTTTAAGAGGAAAATGTCACAATTCCAAATCGGAGAGCTATGATTCCTCTCTTCTTCCTGAATGAAGAGTCTTTTTCTCTCATTCCCAAAAATGCCATAATATCTACAATTATATGTGTGTGAAGGCCATCATAATAATTGTGACAATCTTGTCAATAGCAGAGTAATTTGAATCTTTGCAAGAAAAGGAGGTGTTTGAGAAATTTAAGGTAAGGAGATAAGTTTTAAGGCACTGATTCTTCAATACCTAAATTTTACCTAAATTCCATTTGACATAATAATATTGGTTCATAGTTCTCATCTCTTTCTGCACTAAAGCCTGTTACTTCTAAAATGGGCATAAGTGTACTTTTTTTCCTCTAGGAATATGAGCGTGTACTCTTCATAAGGGTCTGTAGTGATAGAACAGGGGGTAACTGGTTAAAACTTAAGGGATGTTTAGATTGCATATAAGGAGGAAGTTCTTTACTGTGGGAGTGGTGCAGCACTGGAACAGGCTATCCAAGGAAGTTGTGAATGCTCTATCCCTTGTAGTGTTCAAGGCCACGTTGGATGGAGTCTTGGGTGACAGGGTTTAGTGCGAGGTGTCCCTGCCAATGGCAGGGGAGCTGGAACTGAATGATCTTAAGGTCCTTTCCAACTCAAATCGTTCTATGAGTCTATGAAATAAAAATTTTAATTACCACATTGTGGGGTCATGTAGCTGACTAAGTACACTTACACTTTCACTCCCAGATAAAAACATACACAAAACTGCAAGTATTTAAAAATCTCAGAGCAAAGATAGGACTAAAGTTTTAATGGAAAAAAATATTTTTCTTTCTTTTTTGTGAATTCAGATAAAGTTTTACTTTAGTTGACTTGGAAGTAGTGAAAAGGGCTTTGTTTGTAGTTTTTAAGATAATAGTCTCTTGTTCATCCCCCAGTAGCTGGACAGCAGCATATTTACACCAAAAGGTGTTATAGTGTGAAAATAATTTAATTTTTTATTTTGATACTGTCAAAATCCGATTGGACAAAAATCCCAGTGCTGGACCCTGTTTCAGTTTGTGAACCTGAGAGTGAAATTAAGACACGAACAAGGTCAATTACTGTAATCAGACACTTTGTTTATCACAAATTACAAAAAGACAGTTATCATAAAAAAAGGAAATATTGTAATAAAGGGGATACCGATAGGACAGATTGGGAAAAAGGCAGAAAATGAAGCAAGAATTTGGGGTGCAGAGAGAGAGAGGGATAGTCACCAGCATGGATTCAGCAGTGTCCCAAGGATCCGTTGTCATTGTGGTTGGTGGTGGGGGCTTTTCAGGGTTTGTAGTCAGTATTGGATCAGAGCACCCCCCAAGAGTCCATCAGAGGTGGGTGTCCCCTTGGAGGTGCCTTTCTGGAGTCCCCTTGAAGGTACCCAATGGAGTGTGTTTTCTGGAGCTGCCCTCATGGTGATGTCTTGTGGAGAATGTCCCTCAGGGCCCATCGTAGTCATCAGTGGAGAGTGTCTTCACGGAGTTGTCCTGGAGTCATCCTCATGACAGCACTTCCTGATAGTGTACCTTGGTGATTACCTTTTCCTGCTTGAAAATGAGTTGGGGGAATACCTCTGTTCTTCATGTCACGTATTACACCTTCCTGGTGGACCACTTTCCCTGGTCTTGCAGCCAGCTCTTCAATTACATGTGTGTCTGTACATTCAGGTGTCTGCAGGAATTCTCAGGATAATGGGTAGCAATTCCTCACATCAGCCCTTGAGGTAACGGACAGTGGAGTACCAAATCAGCTCCTCACTCTGTTCTCCCGGACAAGGGAAGGAAGAGTCTTATCTCAACTCCTGCTAACCATCTCTGAGACAATGGTTGGTGGAGTCCCATTTCAGTTCCTCAGAGACAATGGACAGTGGAATCTTGATTTCAGATCAGTCTCTCTCGGATACTATTCAGTGGTTGTCCTTGGCAGCCTCCTGCTCTGTAATACTATGTGCTCACACAATGTGCTATAGAAAGACACGTACACGTGGGATAACAGAGGATGATCCCTTCTCTGACAGGAACAGTATTTGGTAAGGCCACCAGGAAATTGGCACTCCAGAGCAGAGGATGTATGTCAGATGTGCAGAAGCTCCAGGGAAAACTAAGTACACAGTCAGATCCCTGACAGCTACTCCAAAGAGGGCACTGCGGGGAGATGACATACTGGTGAAGAAGATGAGTGGCTTATGGTGGAGACCCTTGGACAGACTCTGCCTTACCATGCTTCACATCCCTCAGTGGTCAGTCCTGATTATGGAAATTCATCCCTGAACAATGGAAGGGCAAGATTGGACTATGTATCAGTTGTGACCCACAGCATATAGATCTGAGAGGAACAAAGGGCCTCAGAGGACAAGGAGAATGGATTCAAGAATTTTGGTGGTGGTTGTCCTTATGACATCACAAATGTACAGGACAGGAGATCCCCACAGCTAAAGACCCATCAGTTTTGTCCTTGACAGCCGAAGAAAATTTCCCTGGACAGCCACTTTAAGGCAAAGTCTGACGGGGGGTGAGCTCGTAGATTTCTAAACAGCTTACTGGTATTTTCGCAAGATGTGCACAGGTCAGGTAAGTAATCAAGAAGATGCAGGTGTAGGCAAAGCTTGCTTTATAGCAAATGATTAAATAGCCCTACTCTTGTACCAGGCTCTTCCTCATGTGAAAGCCAGATACAAAGTTTTGCCTTAAGACATTTTTATTTGAACACTAGGGATATCACTTAGCTCCGTGCACTTCTTCCTGAGGATGAATAACCAACATTTAGTCTAATTTCGGAAGCTGGCATGGGAGTTTCTAAATCATAACAGCCACACCCTATCATCTATTGATGGTTCTGCCCAGAAAATGCATGGTTTGGTGTCTGAGGTGTCATCACAGCAATTTTAGTTAATTTTAGCCTCTGCAGAGAGAAGCTGAAACTTTAGAGTACAAAACAAGAACCTGACTATATAAATAAGCTTTATAGAAGCATGAACTGAAGAGACTGATATTCTAATTCTTTATATATTGCATCCAATAATTGGAGGTTTACACCATTTCCATCAAAACCAGTTATTTTGTTTTACAGTTTTTCTATTTTACAGTTTCATTGTAAAATACAAAATCGTATTTCTTAGTCTTTAGATCATTTTATAGAAGAGTGAAATTATACCTCATGAAATCTCCATACACAGTACACTCTATCCATAAAACCGCCATATGATAAAACCAATAAATAATATGCACCCAGAAACAACTCTTCACCATCCATTTTTCCAGTGATTTCTCTAGGAGCTGGTAGCACTTTTGAATATCAAAGCAACCACCAAAGTCCCCAGATAAAGGTTTTGAAGTCTTGCTATTTGGCATGCAGTTTTTGAAGCATTCCTCAGACTTTTTAGACATTTTAAATTGATATACAATTCAAGATTACTCGTATTTAGCCATTTTTAAGATTTCATTGCAAAACTCAGAACAGTGCTCTTCCTGAAATCAGGATGCAAAATACATTTTTTTGTGAGAGAGATGTTCAAAAGTCATTGCATGGGTGAAAGAATACAAATTAAAATGCATCAGCCAGAGCTACAACTGCATTCAGGATAGTCTTAGCTGAAATCATGAAGTTCAGACTGCTTTAAATAATTTTAAAGTATCAAACCCTGTTTCTTGAATCTTCATTTTATGGATAAGTGGTCTGCAGAAATCAAGTTGTAACTTCATGAGTGCGCTGATCAAGCTAAGCTAATGCTGTCTCAGAAATCCCAACTTCCTCCTCACCTCAGCTACTTACTCTCTTCCTGAATGTGGGCAGAAAGCTAACTTATTAAAAACAAATCATTATTTTTCAGCTAGTGATCTGGCTCACTACATAGTGAGACAAGGATGAGCAGCCAAGAAAAGAGAGTATTTTGGAATACTTCTTTCAGCAGTAGTGATGACTTATGTTGTTGGTCTGATTATTGTCCTAGCAAATTCTGGGTTAGCTGCAGCACACTCTGAACTGAGGCAGAACTAGTGTTTCATTAAGGATTTGGCTGCTTCTTCTATACTCCACTGGAGGAGCTCTGAACCCAAATGCTCATCCACTTCTTTAAGTAATAGCAACTGGTATCCTGTCACATGCTTCACAGTTTTGGTTTGTTATAGCAAGGGAAAGTACACTTCCAAACTCTAGGCAAGTCTCAGGTTTCAAACTTCAGATATCAAACCTGTGGCTTTTTTGTTCATATTAATGAGAATGTGTATTATTTGTCAACCATGTTCAATTAAAAAATATCTGCAGGGGGCCTTAAATGGTAATTAGCTACAGGCAGAGATAAAAACCGTAAAAAATGTAGGCCCCAAAAATGATATTCCAGGAAGCCAGATTTGTAAAGACAAGTATAATGCAAACTATTTTGCAACATTAAATGTAGTTACCCATAAGCTTTCTATAATAATGTAAGAACATCAAGGAAGAAAAGAATATGACCAGCTTTTTTAGAAAGCTTAATGGCAATAACATTTGTGAAGAAAATTTCCATCTTACTCAGATTTGTAGTGCTCTTTAATACTCATCTAAGTTTACCTCATCAGCTGCTGTCTGTCCTCTGCTCCATCATCTGTCTTTCCAACATTTGATAGTTCTGTGGAAAGTTTATTTTTATTGCCCTTCCTTCCACCCTGCCATTTATTCTTTTGTATGTGGTGATGTTCAAGCATACCTTCTTTTTCATTTACAATATTGAACCAGCTAGTTTCAAAAGATTATAAAAAATAAACCCTAAAACATAAACCATTTTTTTTTTTCTGTCTTAGAAATTTGAGTCAATATAAAGTTTTTTCACCCTATAAATCCGTCTTTGTCTGAACAGCAGTGAACTAGTTGCACTGAAGAATTTTGTAGGAGAGGTCTTGGGCCAGTGCCAAGGTGGGACTAAGCCTCTTTTCCCAGGAAGTGAGCTGCCAGTGGGGGCCAGGAGAGAAGCAGTCCCTGATCTGTGGGTAAATACTGTGCAGATGTGAGAAAGGTATGATCGCAAATTGAGGAAGGGTCTTTGTGTTGAAGAAGGTCAGACCTGTGGTTCTCTTGGGAGTGTAGGTGGAAATTACTTGCTGAAGAATGAAGAGAGGTTAGCTATGCAAAATCTACAGCTGGAAGAGGCTGAGGACCAGCCAGGTGAGACAGGTTCCTTCTCTGAAAGTGTCTATCTCCCAAATACAAGCTGATGAGGAGACTTCTGTAGAGGGGCTGCTGTGCTGAGATGACCAAAAAGGTTCAAGATGTTTCCTTTAAAAAACACCTTTGCACTGACAACTCTTTCATAATAAACTGAAGTTAGTAAATTGGCCCCTTTATGTCTGGTGTTCAAATTTTCTTCTGGACTGGCTAAGCTGAATTCTTTGATTTCCAGACTTTTGTCCTACTGCAGATACTGCAGCTGCAGCTACATTTATGAGTGAATTTGTTGAAGCACAGAAATTCACCAGGTCTGAATTAGGTATCTGTAGACTGCTCAGGGAGACAGCTGATGTTTTCTTTCAGTGCTTTAAAATCAATGAGGCACTGTTATTTCATGAAGTTAAATGAGAACTGTCTACATTTTACTTACATAAAATATATTTGAAAATCTAAGTTTATATATTTACTGTGAATTGGTAGAATAACTTTTTTAATAGTAACATCAAATAAAAATATTATCATGTTTTTGTTTTTAAAAAATCCTTTAAGGAGACCAATCTAGATGATAAGAAACATTATTATCATCTTTACTTTGAATGTGCTGTGTAGCATCCCTTTCTCTGCAGGAAAGCAAGAATAAAGCCTTGTTCTGCTTCAGTCTGACCCACATTCTGCACTTGAGTATTGCTGGCTATCACTGCACTCCGGCTGGCTACTTCATGCTGATTTAGATGACCCAAGATGAGTTTCTGCTCCCCAGGTATTAGTGGTGGCTCAGGCTTGACCTCAACAGGATCCAGTAAGATACTACAAAGGCATCAATAAAATTTGGTACCTACCGGTGAAACAGCAATCAATGACCTTGTCAGGTTTTATACATGGTCACTGTACTCTAAGCATGGATGTCATTTTGAGAATACTTTAACAGAAAGGCAAGATTGATATGAAGTATTTTATTGTATTAATCTTTTCTTTCCTTTTCTGCTGGAACAAGTTTCCCAGTGAAGGTATTTCCTTATAAGAGTAAGCATGAACATATGGAACATATGGTAAATCTATAGGACGCTATTTAGGATTTTATTTCGAATTAAATTTTAGCAGTGTTTGTGCCTAATTCTCATTATTATTTAACAGGATTTCCTACTTAAATTTCTGTACCTTAGAAATATTTCTTCCATTTTAAATTATAGTCTTTGTCCATTCTTAATTTATTCTTGTATCTTGAATTTTTTAGGGGGTGGGGCTAACCAACCATATTTTTAGCAACCTTGTAAATTCATGCATTAAATTTATTCAATTAATGCTTATTTTAATGGGTTAGACAATTCTATTATTAACTTAAGTTTCATTTGGTTTTGCTTTTGTTCCCTCATTAAACATTTTTTAAGAGGATTTCACTTGAGTTAGACTATTTAAATTACTATGGAATAAATCTATTCTTTTAATGAGTTTATACCTGTTTCAAGGTATTAATTACAGAGGCTGTAGAAGTGATAGAAACCGTAAATGGGAAAAGTAGTGTCCAGGCAAAAGGTTAAGGATTTGCTGTCATTTTATGAAATGAAGCCCGTTCTGGAGACACCTCATTAATGGAAAAACCTTCCTCTCTCATATGCACCAATAAGAAGTTCATTACTCAGTGAACCTCTGCTTATCAGAGATTATCAGTTTTTTTCCTTCTAGGACAGACTTTATCCTGTAGAAACTGGCATATCCATGCCTGCTGTATAAGCTTGGCTTAACAGTATGAAATAGTCATGGATTCAGATTGTTTAGCCAACTGATTTCCTCACTGAACAGAGTGGGAGGGTGGAAAAGTATAGGACAACATCAGTGGATAGACAGATGAACTTTCAAAGTGAAAAAAATCTTGTAAATTTAATTCACAGGCAGAGAATGGAAATGTCATTGCCTCACTCAGAGGGTTAATCACTTTCTAATTTAAGCTGGCAAATTTTATAATGACACTGTGAAATTAGCAGCATTTTAGTGTGTTAATTATCTGCAGGACACTAATCATTACTTCTAATAAATGTAAATGAGATTGCCTTTCCTAGGACAATATAGAGGCAAGGTGAATTTTTATTGGCTATTTACTGAATTTGAGATAAATTGTTTCTCCTCCCTTAATGTAAAGCATTTTCAATACAGTTTATTGCACCACCTTGTTTTTTATACATTTTAGTCAATAAAGTATACAGGGGGATTTTAAAGGTCAATACAGATCCTTGCTCATATGAGCTAATTTTCACTTAAGGCAAGGCTGATGGTCAAAATCACATCAAGTGTATCAGAACTAGAATGTAGGATTGTAGAATCTAAGTATATCAGTCATTATATATTCAACATTTTTGACAGACTCAAAATGCCTACTAGCATGTGCCTTTGTCAAAACAGACAAGAGAGTTCTTTTCCAGTAGGCCTGTCACTCAGCATGTTTGATGCTGCAATGTTAGGCAATGCAATGAATGACATAAGAGGCATTTGAGAAACTTTATTAAGCAGCAAATGAGTGGAGTAATCCACTTTGGCAGAAAACTCCTTTTGGCTAAAGGTATATTAAACTGTCAAACACAAAAAATACAGATTTTGCACCTATAATGTGCAAATTTCACAAATATGAAACAAGTTAGGGTCCATTTTTTGTTACACACTATTCTCCACCATATATATATATATATATATATATATATATTAATTGCAGTAGTTAGGTGATCTGTGGTGCTTTTTTTTGTGAGTTTTTTGTTGGTTTTTTTTGTTTGTTTTTTTTGGGGGGTTTTTTTTTGTTTGTTTGTTTTGTTTTGTTTTTTAAATTATTACGATACTTTGGCCATTATATCAAGATCCACACTTCAAATCTTGTGTAAGGACTGAGTATGTCAAAGGAAAAGCTGCTGTTCCTCAAGGTAGGATTTGTGAAGATGTTCCTGGACTTTTGAATGCTCATCTGGTCCTTTTGGCTACTCTTCTTTTCAATTTGTGTTGAGAGTGGCAGGGTGAAAGAAATAAAATCCAAATCAAGAAATCTACCAATCAGAGAATGAGAGAGTGCATGCTTTAATAGTGCTACCCTAATAGAGCTTGGTGTATTTGTGGACTACAATCACTTCCCTCATAATAGGCATCTTTAGATGATGCCACTTAAATATGACTCCATAGGTTTGCATGATTACTTCATAATCTTGCCTTGACACTCTCTGCACTCTGAGCAGACACCTCTAAACATAGGTGCTAAACATGCTGAGACTTGAATCTGCTTTTTGCTAATGATACTCATGATTGTTTATTTATTACCTATGATAACAACTAGCCATGAATCTTTTGTGGTCTCTCTTTTTTCAGGTATCAATACATAGGTAAGCATTTTCCAAGTTGCCACGCTGTTTAGGATGACCTCTCTGCACCCATACAGGTGGGTCATGGCTCGCTGTACCCAGTTGCCCAGGAATAACCTCCTTAAGCCTTTTCCCCTTGAAAGCATCTGTAAGCAGTTGAAGGTCATGACTGCTCACTCGCAACATCAATATACCATTAAATTGTAACAAAAAGCACTACTAGACTAGTAAGTCTTCAGTCATACCCTCAATAATCCTGATAAAATGATAAGCTATTTTAACCTCATAGTGGCTTTTAGCAATTTCTTGGAAACCCATTCTAGTGAGAGATGACTGAGATAAACTTTGTGGAAATTACGTCTTCCAGATATTTTTGCCCTAACCAATCCACATTATTTGCTTTGCGTGGTTGTGTGTTTTGAATTAGGGCCACACAGCACCACCCAAAACTGAGGTTCAATAAGAAGTTCAACAGAAGCCATTTTGATGTCTCCTAGTCCTGGGGTAATTTCCTGTTTGTTTGATGCCTTCTGTTACTAAACTAGCCTCTTCTTACTAGAGAAGTGGTAATGTGGGTAGGGAACACCTGAAGATGTCTTAGGATAGAGACAGTTTGAGGTGAAGAAGAGTCTGCTAAGGAGAAAATGCTGTTACTTCACTAGCATGAAGATCCTATTGTGGCTGACATAAAAGGAAATGCAAATAAGTTCCATTCATTATCTTTTTCCTTTACACCCCATCAAAATGCAGCATATGGGACAAGATACTCGACACCCCACCGTCAATGCTTTTTTACAAAATCAGACCTTAAAAGAGGAAAAAACACCTGCAAACTCTCTGATATTCTGGCAGCTAAGGAAAAGCCCCATTCCTTATCAGCTTTAACATCAGCCCCTGCTAACCAGATCTCCCTTGATATGTTAATAGCCTAAATGTAGGAAAAGATATGAAACAACAAAGCTGCAGGTCGATTAAGGCTTACACTGATCTACTATGTATCATATGTAATGAAGGAGTCTAAAATCTCCTGGCTGTATCCTAGATACTGTCTTAGGTACCTTAATTAGGAAAAAAGACCCTATTTTAACCATACTAATTAACTCATCTAATTTATCTTCAGTTTTTTTAGAGGATAGGAAGAGGCAGAATTTAATTTCATTTGCACTTCCCTGACATTTCTACTATTTCAAATCATCAGTCTTTTACTTTCTACCATGCTAAGGCTTCCAGGAGCATGTAAACCGTCCTGGTAGGTAGGCTACAGTTCCTGTGGAAGAGAGGAGAAGGAAGTCTAACATAGACTTTTGCAATTCAGTAATCTGAAATACAACACTGAATTAAGAGATGGAATAAATACACTTTCCACTAATGTGGAAAACTGTCACAGAAGGCACTGGAGCTGTCCACAGGCAGAAGGTCTGCACCCTGTAAACTCATAGTTTGGGAAAGAGATTGATAAAATTTAGTAGTCTTAGCTGTAACCAACATTGCAGCTCAATCTTATTTGTTTTTTTTTTTCTTTTACTATACAATGGTATATTTAGAATGCAAATTGACAAATGAAGCCAAATTGAAACAACACATATGCCAAAATTTAAAATATTTATGATACCTATTAAGTGCTACCATTGGGTTGATATGCTCAATGTAACTGTTGGGCTCTGAGTTCATCATACAAATCTGGCACTTAAAATTATTTAAACATATAAAAGAACTAATCCCAAGGATACTTTATTTCTGTATGCGTAGTATATACTCATTTCTGTTATTCTAAATTATGCTCTATTTTGCAAATTCCTCTTGAAATCTCTGAACAGGATGTCAAGTCAAGTGTCTGGTGCTGGATTATTTTTACAAGGAAAGCTTTGTTGACAAATATTAGCAAATAAATCACATAAGAGTTTACAGCATAAGCCAGTACTACTTCGATGCATGCATGAAACACTTCTAAAAGACATTACTTATTTACTTGTCCTTTCTGTCAGCTAGCACAAGCAGCCAGTTGTGAATGAGAACTTAAAAGTGTAAATTTATGCCAGCCTTTATTTACAAGAGTATGTTAAAACTTGCCTAAAAAGAGAAAAATAATTTTATTTGTATTTGGAGACCTGACACCGATTTATCCAAACAAATTTTTTCATAAGAAAACAAATAAACCATAATCTTTGTCCTTAGAGGATATTTCTTTAGGTCACAAGTAACGCAGTGTAATCTTAATCCTGGCTAACGTAGGAAAAAATTACTGCTTGCATTCCTTAAAATTTAAATATTAAATAATTTCCTAAAAATTTAAATATTAAATAATGAATTCCTTAAAATTAAAATCCTACTTACATTCCTTAAAATTTAAAGCTTATTTTACAGGAAGGCTTATTGTACTGACGTTGGCTAATCAGGGAACGAAAATGTCCTGCCATATCAGAGTCTATGAATACACACAGCAATACTACTTTGTGCCATGCGGCTAAACTGTAAAATAATAAAGTCGGTGCACTTAAAGCCATGTCGTGGTTTAAGCTGTAAATCAGCCAAGCAGTTTGTTCACCCACCTCCCCCTCCTAAAAGAGCTGCCTCGGTTTAAGCTGTAAAACAAGCAGTTTTGTTCACTC
>JAOEHY010026706.1:0-11523 GCA_025447955.1 Psilopsiagon aurifrons | reverse complement strand
AAGGAAAAAAAACAACACAGCTCCACACCGGCTACCAAGAAGGAGAAAAACGACTGCTACTGCCGAACCCAGGACAACTGCCAGCACTTATTTTTCCTGCAGTCATATCATGGGTCTTCCCTCATGCTTTATTGTCTATTTCTACACCTGAGTCTTTGTCTCAAAAAAGATTGCACTTACACTTAGGGTCTAAATTAAAAATAGAGACATGAAATTAAAATTGCTCTCACTGAACTGACAAACCTTTCTTTTGCTCAGAACACATTTTTCTCACTGTTAGTTCAAACCATATGGTGTTATGTTACAAATGTACTTTTGGTACAAGGACCCCACCTGGAGTACTGTATCCAGCTCTGAAGTCCTAATTACAAAGATATTGTCCTATTCAAACAGGTCCAGAGGAAGGCCACAGAAATGATCAGAGGGATGAAACGCTTAGCCTGGAGAAGAGAATGCTCTGGGTGTACCCTACTGAATCCATTCAACACTTACAGGGAAATAAGTATAAGAATTTATGAGAAAGGTGGGGACAGACCTTTTAGTAGGGCCTGTAGCGATAGGACAAGGGATGATTTTAAACCAAAAGAGGGGAGATTCAGACTAGACACAAGGAAGGATTTTTTTTCTGATGAGGATGGAGAAAACATGCAGCAAGTTGCCCAAAGAGGTGGTACATCCATTCCTAGAAAAAGTCAAGGTCAAATTGGATGGAGCTCTGAGCAACCTGATCTATCTGAGGATGATTCTTCTTATTGCAGGGGAGTTGGACTAGATGATGTTTAAAGGTCCCATTCAACCCAACCCGGTCTATGATTCTGTGATTCTATAATTCTATAAATCTACATATAGCATGTTAAAGCAGAATGAAATGATGCTTTGAATACATATTTTGCTAGATCCGTTATAGCAAAGTACTTTGTGTAATAGCCAAGTGAACTAATCTTCATGTCTTCAAATAGAAACTGGATGTTTGCATTATTTTTTACTGCTTAAATTAAGGATTGCACTTGAGCTCAAGTATAATAAGGCTGCTTGAGCTGCGTTATTTGTTTAGAGTCACTGAACTATGATAGAGTTGGCCGTGCCACAAAACTCAAACTCGGCCCTGTCCAATCATAACTTCTTTGCTGAAGGCACACCATCATCCCACAGGTCTCTCTTTTTTCCCTTTTTAACGGAGCTCAGGGTCATAGCTAGGGAGAAAGAGTATTTGCTGCTGGTTCCTTTTCCTTGGTGTCCTGGGTTCAGCAGTAGCAGTCATTTTTCTCTTTCTTGGTAGCTGGTGCAGTGCTGTGGTTTTGACTTTTGGCCTGGGAACAGCACTGATAACACTGGCGTTTTTAGTTGCTGCTGAAATGCTTAGTCTGACTAAGGACTTTCTGAGCCTCATGCTCTGCCAGGGAGGATGGGAAGCTGGGAGGAAGCAGAGACAGGATGCCCGACCCAAACTGACCAAAGAGGTACTCCATACCACAGAACATCATGCGCAGGATGCAAAAACTAGAGGAGCTACCCAGAAGGTTGGTTCATTGCTTGGTGGGGCTGGGTATCCGGTGGTGAGCTGTGATGCTCTCTTTCCTTGTACTTCCCTAGTCATTATTATTATTGGTGGTAGCAGTAGCAGTTTGTGTTATAACTTAGTTACTGAGCTGTTCTTATCCTGTGGGAGTTACATTCTTTCGATTTGTCTCCTCATCCCTCGGGGAGATTGGGGAAGAAAGAAGGGGGGAGTGAGTGAGCAAATTGTGTGAGTTACAGCTTAAACCACAACAGTTCTTTTTGGTCCCAACGTGGGGCTTGAAGGGTTGAGATAACGACAGGATTAATAGTCACTTGTTACAATGCTGATTTATTGGCTCTCAAAGTTGTTGCTCTCGATTCTCTTGACTTCATGGTTTCAAGCCTGTTGTACCTTACTCACAGCAGGTATTTGCTGTCTTAGTGTTTATCAGATGGGGGCTTGGGCTAAGGTTCTTGTTTCATTGTACTTTATGGCAATGACTTGTAATATGGGCAGGCTCCAGCAGCAGGGCAAGATGGACGTGGCTGTGGACTTGTACCTGGCTGTCCCACTGCTTTTCAGAGTCTTGGTCCTCATCCTTGCATCAGTCTTTGTGAGTCTGTGGGGAGCTAAGGGGAAGTGGCCCCAGGAGCCGCCAGCAGTCAAACTGGCCCTGGAGAATGGCCCCTGAGAATGGCTCCATGGACCAGGAGGCTGAGAGGGAGCTACTGCTGGTGGAGAAGGTCAGGGCAGTTGAGGCCAGGAAGGAGGTGGCTGCCGAGCAGAGGGAGGGGGTGGTGGAGGAGCCGAGCCCCGCGGCCAAGCCCAGCGGGGCAGGTGACTGAGAGCATCCCCCGGCAGCCGCCTGCAGAGCCCCTCGAGCCCGAGCCCCGGGAAGATGCAGGAGACCATGCCGCACTGCCCAGCGAGGCAGAGGAGGAAGATCCGGACTCAGACAAAGGGCAGCTGGTGGTGAGAGAGCCGGCAAGCACAGCAGCTGCACCAGCTCCAGGGACAAGGACAGCAGTGTCATTTGAGAGTTCTGAAGGTTTTGAATAGCCTTTGGGTACCCTTGAGACCTGCCTCCTGATTGTGATGGGGGTCACCATGTTGGCATTCATACAGAGTGTGCTTTACCCTTGACCATTTCTTCTGGTCCATAAACAGTCAGGTTTGGACCTTGTCTGGAGTTAGACTATGGTCTAGGAGGACCAAGAGATTTTCCTCGAGGCTGGACAGCCATGAGTGGCAGGATGTGTGGGACAGAATGGGCGAGTATCTAGTCCACTGCACTCCTCCAGAGCTCTGGAAGCATCGGAGATGGAAGGCAGCTCTATGGAGTCTCCAATGACAAGCTGCAGAAACTGCTGAAGGGGAGGGTGAATTACTTTGAGCCTGGTTGGTCCATGACAACACAGGCCATGAAGGCAGAGATGCAACATACAGACAGAATCATGATAGAGGGGTGGATTTAGCAATGGACACTATTGCCCAGGTTATTCACGAGTGGGAACACTGCACACAGCCTCTCCTGCTCTGACAGACTGTTACAAGAGATGAAGCCTGACATCATGGACTGGAAGGACTCAGCAGCTTTACAGGATTGGTCCATGCACAAAGGGATGATCTTTCTCCCTCTCTGTACGTGGAAATATATCTATCTATCTATATAGATAGATAAGAGTGATGGTATACTGAAAATGTGGGATCTGAGCATGACGTGAATGGCATGGAATAAGGAGTGGATACTGTCCTGGGTTCAGCAGTAGCAGTCATTTTTCTTCTTAGTAGCTGGTGCAGTGCTGTGGCTTTGACTTTCGGCCTGGGAACAGCGTTGATAACACCAATGTTTTTAGTTACTGCTGAAATGTTTAGTCTAAGGACTTTCTGAGTCTCATGCTCTGCCAGGGAGGACAGAAGCCATGAGGAAGCAGAGACAGGACACCTGACCCAAACTGACCAAAGAGGTATTCCATACCACAGCACGTCATGCCCAGGATGTAAAAACTAGGGGAGTTACCCAGAAGGTTGGTTCATTGCTTGGTTGGGCTCGGTATCAGTGGTGAACAGTTGCATTTTCTTCCTTTGTATTTCCCTTGTCATTATTATTATTGTTGGTAGCAGTAGTGGTTTGAGTTATACCTTAGTTACTGAACTGTTCTTATCTCAACCTGTGGGAGTTACATTCTTTAAATTTGTCTCCCCATCCCTCCAGGAGCAGGAGGAAGAAAGAAGGGACAGTGAGTGAGCAAACTGCTTGAGTTACGGCTTAAACCATGGCACTCAGTGAAAGACGACAGGTCACCAGCTTTCCTCCTGTTGTTTTGTAATGGACAAGTACAGGTTAGGGAAAGATGCATACAGTGCAATGGTTCTCCTCTATATCCTTTACCCCTCCTTCTAATGCAGAATAAGAGGACACATAACTGAGAAATCTTTCTCCTCCTCCAATGAAAAAATGATGTAGTGGCAACTAGAAAAAGTGAAAGAGCATGAATTGTGTAACAAACCTTTTTTTTTCAATCAAATTCTCACCTAGACAAATGGCCAGGTAGAGAGATAAGATGCTGTCACTGGTGGATACATGAATGGAGATGAGAAGGGGTTTTGGGACTATTTCTGTTAGACATGGTTTTATTCAATGATGTTGCTTTTTGGCTGAACAAATTCTCCTTGAGCATCTTATTAGTAGCAGCAAACCTCAGAGTCTTTGGGATTTTATAGTACTTCTGAAAACACTTGATGTATGAGGATCATCAAGTAGAGTCATAGAAAACACTACACATTTTTTTCATTGTGCATTTTATTTTAAAAGCAAAAGGCAGACTGGTTCTATGTATAAGGATGAAGGTTTCCATATTCTATCCTTCTAAACCTCAAAACTCTACAAGTGTCAGCTCAAGGACATGTGTTTTTATGTGCATGGAAAAAATACAAAGCTGCAAGAATATACTGCATTTATTTTTATCCAAACTTCTTACAGCTTAATGTATCATTATCTCAAGAATCTCTTGATTTTCATGTCAATTTTTTTGCATAAGAAATAGTGCATGGGAGAAAAAAAAAGCCACTATCAGTTGAATACCAAACTACACTAGCTTTCTTCCTTGAGGATAACCTGGGAAAAAAAAAAAATAGAAAAACAATTATTCAACAACTTTTTTTGTGCTGCATCCATAACTACAGCCTGCTAAAGATGTACCATTTCACAATCTCATTTGCATTGCCAAACAATACTTAGCAGAGCATAGTTCCCTTGGTATAAAATAACACCATTAACCCTCTCCACCAAACTGTGAGCATCTCCTTGTTTCCAAAGAATTAAAAATAATTATTACAGTAACCTAAAAATCTGCAACTCAGTACTTGAGTTGAATGCTGATTGGATCTCTAATCAGCTAAAAGTGCATCTTTTAAAACTGGCTAACTTTGGGGAACATAATTAATAAAAAAGACATAGTTGTACATATATTAGCTAAATGCAGAACCCTGAATGTATCGATATTGTAACTGGGGAAATCTCTTTTGTGATAATATCACTATGCTGCTCTCTGTTTAAGACCAAGGCCTGAGTAGAAGAGTGGGTATCATTGACAACTGGCTGTGATCTAGCTCCTAGTGGGTTAGCTCCTAGTTGGAGGAAAATCTACAGTGCCATGTGGCAAAAATCGACATGATTAAAGCTCTCTACTCAGGGGAATGCCACATTGGACTAATAGTGATATATTAGAGGTCATGTCTGAGATTCATTTACTGAACTGTGAAGGAAGGTTAGGCTGATGGCTGATGTCTGCTCTACCCTGTGTTGTATAAGGGTGAATTCACTTCAGTTAAAGTAAGAAATGATCCAAATAATCACCGCTTCCTTTACGCCAAACAAATAGCATTTGAAGGAACATACCTGTCACAAAAGAACAATTGGCTTCTAGCTTGCTCCCTCTGGAAAGAACAACAGCGCTGCTAAGCATGGTAATCAATTTTATTATTATTTTTCTTTTAATAATGTACATAGTAGTCTACACAAAACCTACAGTATTCCTATTTATGCACTTTATATAGGAACCATGTAACTTCTCTAAAATGCAGCCATTTTGGGTCTTGACTGTAACCCCAGTGTCCATCAGTTAATCTATTGAATCTCTTCTTTTTGCTCTAGTCACTTTTTTTGCACTTTTTTGCATCTTTCCTCTTTCTATTGTTTCTTACTGGAGGTAAGGCGACCAGATGGAACATGGTTTTAAAAGCAAGTCCATACTCTCAGTTTGTCTAATAAAATCATAATATTTTGCCATTTTTTTCTTTACTCATTTCGCAATGCAACTTAATTTTTTCTTGGCATATTTTAAACTTTTCTCTAATTGGCTACATTCAGTTTAGAACTGCTTGGTATTTAGTAATTTAGAAATTTTTTTCCTTTCAGGATGTGCTGCCTTGTGAGTTTCTCGATCTACTATTGTATAGACTAAGCACATATGTCGAATCTAACAAAAAAGGCAGAAAACTTAAATGTCTCTTTCAAGTTAGGCAGATGCCTTAAGCAAATGGTTTGGGAAAGACTATTAATCATCTGAATGAGAAAATATGTGTGTATAAATGAAAATGTTTATTATTTGTTTATTGCTGTTTTATTGTTCATTGAGCAAGTAAAAAAAATCTTTAGACAGTAAAATATCGCAAATAACAATTAGTCATATTAAAGTGTTCTTTTGAATCACTTAATAAACTGGAAATTTTTCATCCAAGGTATGTAAAAATATAAATATTTATTGGAACGGGAAAATTAAGGGCCTGATTGCATGTTATTCATTACTTGGGGTTTTTTAAAAATAGCACAAATACTTCTCAAATACATTCATGGGTTCTACTTCTATTTTCCCTTATTTGCTTTTTTCTTTCAGTTGAAGTTTTAGTCTCAAATTTAAGGATTAGAAGGATAACATATATAAATTTACAACTAGATGTTCCAAAAGTACATGCTAATTCCCTAAGCATCTGTTTCTTAACTCAGTATAACTGTCAGTACTCATAACTTCTAGAAATCAGGTCTTATATGAGTTACATGAACACTACAGAAAACTTGGGCCTTTTCAATTTCATAACCTCAATACTGGAAGAAATCTGACAGAATCTAGGAAGAAAAGTATTAGTGTAAAACACGTGTAGTAAAGAGAAGGGTTGTTCAGCGTGATCATAGAAAGGACCATAGAATAGTTAGAGTTGGAAAGGACCTGAAGATCGTCTAGTTCCACTCCCCATGCCATGGGCAGGGACACCTCACACTAAAGCATGTATATCACTAATAAAATTATTCCAACATGTTTCTCTGAAATGCTTGAGGAAGATGGTTATTCAAACCACGTGAAACATGAAATTGGGAGAACTTTTTTTTCCTTTTCTGTTTTAATCATAGGAAAATGAAACCTTAGATGTAATATAAGAATGCAAACTACCTTACGGAAGCACAAGTAAACTGTAGCAAATCTGAAACCTAAATGTAAAACTGAAAAAAAATCAGCACAAGAAGGAAGGCTCATGGCACAGTCAAATATATTAGATGTCTCCCTGAAATACATGAGAGTGTGTTAAGTTCTGCCCAGAGAGAAATGGTTTTTCTAAAGGGGTTGTTAGGGAAAGCAAGCAATGCTGAAGCCCATAGATGATGGAGTACTCAGAATACGACACTGTAAAGCAATGGATAAAGTTCCGTAAATGAAGTAAAAACCATAGAATCATAGAATCAGAATGATAGAATAGCTGGGGTTGGAAAAGACCTGAAGGTCATCTAGTTCCAACCCCTCTGCCATGGACAGGGGCACCTCACACTAAATCATGTCACCCAAGACTCCATCCAGCGTGGCCTTGACCATCCCCCGGGATAAAGCCTTCATAATTTCCTTAGGCAACCCATACCAGTGCCTCAACAGCCTCATAATAAAGAACTTCCTCCCACTGTCCATGTCACCAACAAAGATGCTGAACAACACCAGTCCCAACACCAATCCCTGAGGGACACCACTCATTACTGGTCTTCAGCTAGACATCAAGCCATTGACCACAACTCTTTGAGTGTGGCTATCCAGCCAGTTCTTTATCCACAGAGTAGTAAATCCATTGAATTGACGTCTCTCCAATTTAGAGACAAGGATGTTGTGTGGGACAGTGTTCAATGCTTTCCACAAGTCCAGGTAGATGACATCGACTGCTCTACTCCTGTCCATCAGTTCAGTAGCCCCATCATAGAAGGCCACCAAATTGATCTGAAAGGACTTCCCTGTAATAAAGCCATGCTGGCTGTCACCAAACACCTTCTTGTTTTTCCTGTGCCTTAGCATGCCTTTCCAGGAGAATCTGCTCCAAGATTTTACCAAGCACAGAGGTGAGATGAGACTGAGTGGTCTGTAGTTCCCCGGCTCATCCATTTTCCCTTTCTTGAAAATGGGGTTGTATTTCCCTTTTTCCAGTCGTCAGGAACTTCACCTGACTGCCATGATTTGTCAAATGTGATGGACAGTGACTTAGGAACTTCATTTGCCAGCTCCTTCAGGACCCACAGATTGATTTCATCAGGTCCCAGGGACTTGTGCATGTTCAGGTTCTTAAGATGGTCTCAAACCAGATCCTCTCTTACAGTGGGCCTAAGGTCTTCATTCTCACAGTCCCTGCATCTGTCTTCCAAGACTTGGGTGGTGTGGTCAGAGCACTTGTCAGTGAAGACTGAGGCAAAGAGTGAAGACTGAGGCCATACTGGGAGGTCTGTGTGATGAGACCAGCACAAAGGAACTTTAAAGGGTACAATGTGGGAAAGGAATTGAAAAAAAAAAAAAAAAAAAAATATTACCTACAGGGGAATGAAAGTCTACCTCACAGAGGCAAAAGAAATCATATTAAATGAAAAAGAAATAGAGGTAAAAATCTGTGTAAGAAGTTGGGATGTCAGATCAGGAAAAAGACTAAGGCGTCTAAATCTGGATTTGAAAAGCATGACATAATAACTATTGCTAGGGGGATATGTGCAAAGAATGAAGATGAATATTCCAAATATAAGAGGGAAAGTTTCATAGGCACAGAAACAGGGAAATCTCAAGTAACTACAATCTTCTATTTGCACAACAACCTGCAATGCAATTGCAGCTAAAACATTCTTGACTTTCTTTTCCAAATCAGTGTGCCTGTGTACGTGCATACGAGCATGTGACCGCACAAATCGCTTAAATGCAGAAAGCAGTCGAGCAGAACAGAGCAGCTGTTGAGAACTGCACAGCAATGAGACATGGCACTTTAGGACAGGAAGTAAAGGAGAATACTGTATCCAACTGAATCTGCAGAAGGAATTTTATGTCAACAGAATGCAATTACCAAAACTAGAATACTTGCAGGACAATTGAACTAGCATAAGGGCATAATCATTATTGCCTGAAATTGAATATAATAAAGGAATTAGTTAGACAGAGATAACTTGTTCAGAAAAAGGAACAAGATGAGATGGCAAAAGACTTTGGAAAGGGTTGTAAAAGGCATGATCTCTAGCAATGAGAGTTGCAGATACAAGCTAAGACATACTGGGTAAAAAGGATGTATCAAGAACTTTTACAGACATTAAAATGATTTGATCTTTTATGCTTTAAACAAAGGTAAGAATTAGAGCTAAACCTTTCTCTTCTCACTCATTCCATGAACTATGGGAAAAACAGCATCTGGCTAGTAAAAAAGATCTAAGTCTTATCATAGCTATGAGTAATGCATAGATATGTGATAACAGACTCAGAGAGTCTGCAAAACAACCACAAGCTGTTGTCATTAGATCTGGAGAGAGCCCTTGCTCACATCCTATATTTCCCTGCGCATGTTTCAAAGAAAGAATACACACAGAAAAAAACCAAAACAAACAAACAAAAAAACAAAAAAACAAACAAAAAAAAAAAACCCCAAAAAAACCCCTGGTTAACATTTGAAAGTTTAAAAGGTTAAATAATGCCTTATTCCTTTTCTTTGCAACAGAGAAGCTAGGGCTGACAATTCGAAAAGCTAGAAATGAACTCCTTTGTGTATCTCCTAATTTCATTTCAATAGCTGTATCAATGAATGAAGCAGAGGTCTGATTTCTCAGCTCCTGTGACTCTCTGTACCATCTCCAGTGTTGATTTAATCCAGGCAGGGCAGTTAGCTATGTGTTTCATTCCACCTGTGCAAGCAGTATTGTAAATAAGCCTTTCAATAGACTGTGTGATTAGAAAGGATTGGTAATACATGCACAGTGTTACCTTACAATACCAGTGCATAAATGTGATAACATTTGCAAAAAGTTGATGAGCAAATGATCTTCCTGAATCATAGTAAAAATCACCTTTTCCTAAAACATTTGTGTTATTTTGTTTTATGATTTAATTTTTTGAAATCTTAAGTTACTTTTATGTAAATCATCAGAAAAAGGGAGAGGAGAGAAAAATAGAATGAGGAAGGCAATACAGAGTGCTCTCCATGACACATTTGACTTAATTAAACATAAATCAGCCTGAGCTCACACAGTGTGATCATGCTTAACATGTATGAATGAACTGTTTGAGTAAGTATCTGAAAGGCTTGATTGAGGAAAAGATATAGACATATTTTACACGGATTTTAGCAAAAGCTTTTGATGCAATGCCATACAAGAATGTAATCCTCCAGCTAATCATTAAATTCATTATGAGGTGAGATACTTGACTGGAATAAGCCCTGGTGTGTGAGTTGATTTAGTTTAAGCTAGAAAGACTTGTGCAATTTTGCAAAGGTATATGTCCACCTAGCGATGGCAGTTCCTCTCTGTTCTTGTACCTCATATGGAGGTTTAGGAGGGGGAAGAAGGTCAATTTAGGCTAAAATTTCACCTTTCTTCAGGCATATTAGGCTTCTTTCATGGAGGAATTAGAACATCTTCCTGTGAGCAAAATTAATGAAGAAGTCTGATTTGTCATAAGCAGTAGTTTTGGTTACTTTCAGTGGCAAAGTATACTTGTACTGAAACAGCTGTCACCTACCCACAGAGTAATGTTTTCTAGGAAGAAAAAATTAGAGGAAAAAAAGAATAGAAAGATTTTGGTGTTTTTCTTTGGTTTTGGGTTTTTGGTTTGGGTTTTTTTTTCTTTAGTTATTATGATTAATTTATTTTTTATTACATTTTTTAATTTTTCTCAGTGGATCTCTCACATAGTACATCCAGTGGGCATAGCTACTGTAGATACACAGCTGAGTTTTACCAATCTGCAGAAAGCCATGCATTAAACTAAGCGTACTTTCAGATCTACAAGTTTCCACTCTTAAGAGCATTTATGGCTTCATTAAGCCAGTGAATATTCAAGGAGAACTTTGTGAGTTTGCAAGTGTAAGAGTTCCTTCAGAAGTGAAAGTACTTACAGAGATTCCTATAGCATTATTCCTGCTCTTCATCTGTCATTTTTTATACCACCAAAGATCACCACATTCTTAGAGCTTCCCCATCAATTTTCTGTCAGTAGATTTCTTTCTCTTGATGACATTTGGAGACAAAAAGGCAATCCTTCGTGTAATCAACATGAATTTCCATGGATCGTTCCCTGATTCAGTAAACTGTTTAAGATCTAGTTTACCCTAGATTTCTTCACTCATTGGCTAGCCAGGTAATGCTCTTCTACAGCACAGCTCCTATGAAGGCTGAATTGCTCCTCAGTCTCTTTTCTGACAAGACTTGGGATGATTTTCATTTTCTACCATTATAATTTACATCAGTCACTGTTGAAAATCATAGGCACCTGAATGGGGCTGAAGTCTTCTGCTTCATGTGTTAATAATATGTACTACTTTCTTTTCCTTACATATTCTATGCGCTTTGCTTAGCCAAAGTAGATTTCAGCCATAAGTCTTCAGCCATAACTCTGTGTTTCCTACCCATTTCCAGCAATCTACAATCATAGAATCATAGAATAGTTGGGGTTGGAAAGGACCTTAAGATCATCTAGTTCCAACCCCCCTGCAATGGGCAGGGACACCTCCCACTAAACCATGCC
>JAOEHY010026705.1:0-23429 GCA_025447955.1 Psilopsiagon aurifrons | reverse complement strand
CCCACCCCCACCCCCCGAACATGGACTTTATGCACAGTGGTGGTAGACTACAAGTCAGTCCTTTCTGCATGGACTATATAAATAAACCCTTCTACCACACATTTTCTCCTTCTCTTGTTGCAGGACAGAAGGGAATAATTGCTGTCTGCTTTTCTTCCTGCTTACAGCAAAAACAGCAAGAAATTTTGCAGCTATATGCGACCTTCATTAGGAACAGACCCTCTTTCTTTTTTTTTTTAGAGAGTCACATCACTTGCTTCTAGATAACTGTGAATTTAGAATCTAACTACCTAGGACCAAGGAGAGAGATAGAAAGAACTCAGTCTTTTAAATGAACTCTAATCAGGCTTGATCTTAATTATTTAATGGGTCATGCCACAATACTACAAGGTTTGTAGATCATCCCTAAATCAGGGATCTATGAGAGTCCAAATGCACTAACTGCAATAGAAAATCATGCTTGTAAGGTACAGATAAATTGTAGTTAACATTATTTATCATGTACATCTTATTATGTGTTAGACTTGATTTTGCAACACTCTACTGTGAAGTTTATTTGCCAATCAGATGCACAGGAAGAATGGAAACTTAAAAACAATCAGGAAAATGAATTGTTGGACTTGGTGCTTATTTATTTTACTGAGTTAACGAGTCTCAGATTTTGCTATTTTATCAGTCTTAGATTTTGCTATTTGGTCATTCAAGAAAAAAATCTGAGCATAAAAATACCACCTTGCTTTTCTGAATGATGTCAATATTTCCCTGGTATTGAGATCCTCCCACTGATCACTGTAAGAATACTTCACCTCTAGATACCATCACCTTTGAGCTTTTACAAATCTTGAAACTGGAGATGCATAGAGGCCTGTCCATACACCGAGGTCCTGGTGAAACCATGAAATGAATTGTTCTGGTTCTCCCATGGTGGGCTGCCCCTGCTAACCACACTGGCTCCACTGGAGGGGACAGCAGTAGCTGTAGTGCTGCCCACTTCCATCCTCCCAGTCTGGTGCTGTCATGCAGTGCTTTCCAAGAACTTGTACCTTATCACCCATTTAACAACGTTAATGCACTCAGTATCAACTTTCACAACGTATTTGCTCACCAGCTTTTCATTGATTGTGTTAGTTTCATGATGGTCAGAGGCCTTTTTCTTTACTTTGCTTTCATTGCTCTTACACAACAGGGGGACTGACAAGAACAGCAGCCACTGAGAGTGTGAAGAGGCATGTGAGGATCCCCATAAGGCAGATGTGCATAGGACTCTTCATCATCAAATCCACCTGAAGCTGGGAGAACTGGGGTGATAGTCTGTTCCACCTTGCCCACTTTAAGGGGTTACAAAGGAGCCTGACTCATCAATGTACCAGGTAAGCACAGTGTGCACATGTATCAGTGAACTACATGTGCCCAAGCTCTTTCTTTGGCACTGAAACCCTCACCTGGGCTAGCTTGCATCTATAGAGCAGCCTCTTGAAGCTTCCAGCATTGGGTGACTGTATCCAGGCTGCCTCTTGGAAATAGTCCTTGTGCCATATCCAGGAATAGTGTGGGTGAGGATAAACTGGCACAAACAAAAAGCATATTGGGAAACCTACTAACAGGTCCTGTGCCCCCTAAATAATCTCCTGTGCCCACAAATATTTTTTCACCACCATTTAATCCACAACCATCTGTGGTGGAGGAAGGGAAGAGGAAAGGCATCTGCTATATTTTTTGTACTTCATATTTTACTAGAGCTTCCTTTATCTCTACCCTGGAAGCAGCAAAACTTGCAGTGTCTTTGCAAAAGATATATCCCAGTGGAAACTGTTTGGAAGAAGTGGACTCCTATACATAGCTTAGCTACACAGAAAAATTATGAAAGTCACCTTCTCCCTCCATCAGCCTTCTGAATTAAACCATGCCCTGTGTCTTAACCAGCTCTGCATTACTCCACCCTGTGTCTGCAGAGGACTCTGCAAGCTCACACATGATACCTGTGACACTCTCAGCAGCAGTAAACTGGTGGTTTGAGTCTGTCAGAGCCTAGGAGCAGGTTGGGCAATATGTACTGTCTGAGGCAGATGCCTGACTTTGGCTCACACAGATCATGTGTGTGTCCCTAAGAATCATATAGAAGAGTTGTATATAGTCCTTAATAAGTAGCATTATACCTTTCTATTTACTTCCAGGGTGCAGGAAATGAGACTTTCTCTTTAAATCCATGTCAGTTGCACGTTTTTGACTTCTCTTTCAGTCTGGATGGTGAAGTGCTGACCTTTAATCCCTGTAGAAAATGTAAATCGGAAATATTTAATGTTTTGCAATCATAATAGAATTCTTCTTTATTGTTCAGATTCAGTGACCAAATCTGGAAGGACTTGAGGATCTAACTCCCCAAAACACTTTATACACAATAGAGATGAATCAGTTTCCTGTTTCCAGGAGCTAATGCCTAATCAGAGTCAATCCACAGATTTTATGCATTTCTCACAAATAAAGACTGTTTTTACAAAAAAAAAGCTCCCCTCAAAGCTTTTAAATCAGCCTTCTGTATAGGAAAAGCTTTTGATTCCTGCAATTTGGATGAGATGGATTCAGTGAGATTGTTTTTTCCTGTCTTTAATTACTTCCTAATCAACTCAGTTCACAATGCTCCAAAACCACACAAATAGAATCCTTCAGCATTTTATCTTCCTGTGAAAAGAAAAGCTCTGATCTGATTCTACCCATCTCTGAAAAGGATCGTTTATTTTACTGCTAGAGAATGACAGCATATGAATATAGAGACTTATCAAATAGTATTCACACATGAACAAGCAACTGCAAGTATTGGCACCATCAAAGGAAAGCTGTCAGGGAAACATCATGTCATCATAAACCAAGAGCCGCTACAAATCAAATCAGATGCTGAGTGTTTGAAGACACAACTAAGAACTAACTGGCTCTTTCCTTTTAAGAAGCCTGAAATCTCCATTTTTTCACATTCTAAAAACCACACATCATTCCAATATTACATTTATATGTTATTTAAAATTATTATTAGATATTAAGACCATGCTACAGGTACCAGATGGCTTTAAGTACATCATATAGGTAAGTACCATGATAATTGGCAAACTATTGACCTGATGAAATCTATAATAATCTCTTATTTATCCAACTACCTATTAATCATCCAATAAGCCCTTATACATTAGTTTACATATGAAGGTTTAGTAAAAATGACTCTCTTCCTGCTCATGCAGCAGTGACTCAGAACATAGCTGTCAATGGTATTTAGTGACTTTGACTAGGGAGCAGTGCAGTGCCTGTTATGAGATCATCTAAAAAGAATATAATATTTAGTGTTTGCTTTCCAGAGCTGAAAAGGAAAATACAGTATGGCAGTATTCATGTTGATTCTTTATTACTAAGATCTACACTGTGAGATTGGATGAAAACTAGAAAAAAGAAAAGAGACTTTCTCCTTTATGGGTAATTCTATCACCTTACCATAAACCCAGGATCTGGTCACCCCGTTGCTCCTCACACCTGTACAAGGATCTTTAAAGCAATAACTACTCCTGGAAAACACAAATGGAAATGTATATTTGGAGGCACTATGTATTCTTCAGAAGGGTTCCTTCCTTTACATTTTTGATATACCAGTCAGTTTTACAACCATGGCAATATTTTGTGTTTGCTAGGCAGCTTTTATTCCAAAAGCTAAAAGCCTATTACAGACAAAACCACCCTTTCACAGTAGGCTGGATAATTCGATATTGGCATTTCTATTTCACAAACTGGTCAAGGAAACCAGCACCTTGCTCAAAGTCACACGAATAGTTGAGACAGGAGAGCTGCTCTGAGCAGTGATTCAGAGCAAAGGCTTCAATAGATGCTTCAGCTATTTCTTGCCAGTAAAGATTGTCAGGACTCACCCTGCTCACTGAGCCTACTAAGGAGGTTGCTGCCCATCCCCAAGACTGACATGCCTCGTTTTCTCAGATTGATGGAGATGTCAAAAGAAAGCAGCTTCATCTCTCAGCTGCTGTTCCTGCTGCACATTATTCCCCTTAATGATATGTCAGACACAGTTACATCCTGAGGTCCCCAGACAACACACGGTATGCTACTCACAGCCACAAAAAAAAGGGAGAAATTATACATGTCTGCAGAAAGAAAGCTGGTTAACTACTGTAATTTACATTTTACCCCTACACCCAACAGACTACAAATATGGTAATGTAATTTCAAAACGTTTTTGCATGGTTTAAGGAAAAGCAAATATACACAAGCTGCCTAATTAGGAGTTCATGTAGGACTGCGCAGATGTTTTCATCTGTTCTCTATGCCATCAGAAAATACTGAACAAGACCATCACAGAAACTAGGAGGTAATTTTTTAGTGTTCTTAATAATTATACAACAGATAGCTGTTAGCAAAACCAGCCTTTATTAATAAACCATAAATAGACACCTCCCTGAGAGCATGTTAAAACATGTTGTACACATTGTGAATAGAACACTGGTCAGATAGGATTAAAAAAAAAATCATATAAACTCATAAAAAAGTGTATAAAGTGCACGTTTATTATTCAAATTTTATTATAGAAAGGTGCTGCATGAGTGCATATTGCAGTGCTTATGAAGGATGTACTGAGATACTTGTAATCTATTAAGTAAACTGTATTCTAGATCTGCAAGATTCTATTCCAGATTCTGTGCAAGACAATGTGTCTGCAAAAGGCAGGTGAAAACTAGATGTAAATAATTTGTATCTTTTAAAGCTTTTTATTATTCCAGGAAAGCTCTTAATTTATTTTTCCTTGCCAAACTTCAGGTTGATGTTATTATTTGTTAGATTTTTTTTTTTTTTTTTTGAAAGTGTGTTACTGTAGGATACTGCAGGCACTGTATACTTTGTAGCTCCATGGTTACACCTCTTAGGTATTCTTAGTTCTGCTCTTAGACATGTACATGATGAAATGGTTGAATAATAGTTTCCATTGTCAAAAGGCCAGTAAGCAGCCAGTCTTTCTGAAACCTCTGGATTTCTGCATCAGTACTGATTACTGCCACTTAATATCCCTCATCCTATATAGTAATATTAGTTTAGAAACTGTACAGATATCTGTCACCCAGACTCTGTCTTCAGTGCTTAAAATTAGTTCTTAAACATCCCTTTTGTCTGTCTTTTAGATACTTTGGCTAACAAGTACCATTTAATTGAAAAGGTTCTTTAGGTGCTTGGTATATTTGAAAATGGGATACTTTTACCTAAATATTAAACATTTCAGACTAGATAACTGAAATTCAGAGTACTTAAAAAATATCCAAAGCCAAGCAAAAAAGGTGGCTAGCTGGTGGTTTTCTCATACATATAGCTAAAAATTACACTTACATCTTTTCCTTAACCACCCTTTCAATCTGAATCCTTCTCACAACCTGCCTTGTCAATGAAACCCAATTCATTTATCACTCTGAAAGACCAGTGCTATACGCAGTGTAGGAGACTTGACTGCTGGAGATGTTCATTCTAAGTACCACTTTGCTCTACCCTAAAAAGTAGAATAAATTCTCTGCTGATAATGTACACTGAGAGACTAAAATGTCATCTGAGTAAATGCCGATATCTTGAATTCAGGTATGTAGTGTATCTGCCATGGATTTTATCCCGAGTAGATGTCTAGAATGGACTACCTGATGCACAACACAGATGACCACTTCCCTCCAGAACAACTCAGCTATGGCCGTTAATAATAGCGATGTCTACAGCTAGGTAAGATGAATTCCTCCTCTGCTTCTGATGAGAGATGTAGAAAAGTCTAGGTGGCAATTTTACAATGAATTGAAGGGAGGGAATTGAGGGAGCTCAGTTGTCTAAGAAGGAGCTCCTTTGATTTTCTGCCTTTTAATAGAGAGCAATGAATATTCAGATAACAGAAGGCAGAAGACTTTCTGTAGAGCAAAGTTATAAACACATATATAAACATATAAGAATATGCTGGAGCACTGCAGGGTAGGAGGACCATCATCAGTATATTTTGGGTAGTTCTGCAAATTTTGCTGGAAAATGTGATTTCCACAGACACACTTGACTAAGTAACCTACCTCTTCATCAATACTATCATCCTTGATTACAATAAGGACAAAAATGGGTTAACACAGAAGCTCCAGCATGAAGTAATCTGGGAAATGCAAGTCAGGCTAAATGTTTTCTATGATCTTTTCTTAATAGTCCCAAACAACCTGGTGTTTAAAAAGCATGATGTAAGCCTACATATTCTGAGAGCAGACTTCAAAAAAACAAATACATTTCTTGAGTATTTTATGCTACATTTGGCTCTTGAGTTTATATCTTAACAATAATCAAATAGAAGAAAAGTTTTATGTGAAAAATTAAATTTATATGCAATCACTTGATTCCATTTGCTAGTTCTTTTTACAAATGCAGAATCATTTCAAATCCTCAGGTGTAAATAGCTGAACCATGTTTCTGTCTTAGAGTCAGAGAGACCCTGAACCTCGCATTTTGGAAAGCATCTAGTACACTTTTTGGTGCTATAAGATCATAAATGTAACACATCTGATACTGTAAAAGCAGCCAAGTCTGGAAGTATAAAAGAAATTTTTGGCATGAACCTTTTTGCTGTATTCATATAAACATTATTTTTTGGTGGCCACAAGTTCTCTGTGCAATGTGAGAACTTGAGGGTTTTTTTATTTTGCAGCTGACAGGAAACTTAGTCAATGAAGTAACAGTCAACGGCAATATGAGAACATTCCGCAGACCTTGAAGACATCTCAAAAACTAGTCTTTGCTACTTTGACTGCAGCAAATACTAACATATTTAGCTGTATGATACAAGTTAAAATGATGCAAAAGTGTAAATGCAAATTAAACTTTTTTTATATAATAAACTGGTTAGGTATTGCCAATATTTATGCTGGAGGGAATCTCTTAATGGGTATGAAGTTTACACAATTGATTCTCAAACACATAATCTATACATTCTAAATAGGCCTTCCTTGAAAAACTTCTTCAGATAAGCAGATTTTAACTACTAAAACAAGGGCAGTAAAAGAGAATTTCAAAGCCAGGTGTGGTTTACAGGCTTTACTTGGAGTGCATGATGTGGCTTGCTGAAATAATAAAAACTATCTGCTGAGCTGCAGCTCTAAGAAATCTTGTCAGTGTTGTGTAAGAGTTAATGTGGACTCAGAACTGTTTTAATGAAAGACAAAATATATAGAAAAAATTTTTGAACACTCTCATACTAGATTTTAGTACTAGAAAACAATCTGCATTTTTTTCCATAACAAAGTGATTTTTTATTTAAATTACTCTTGGGTTATTGGTATACAGGAAAGGACTGTTCCATATGTACCACCACAGAGCTGTCTATCTCAAGGCTGAACAAATTTTTCCTGGCTAGGACAGTTTTACCACAATGCTCTGAAATCCAAGTTGGCTCACTGTTTCAAATGTTATCATCAAATCCATGAAAACTTCTCAGATCTTTAGATACTGCCTTCAGTACACTTCAAGGAATTTTCAAACCATAAAAAATGGTACTTGTTTTTTTGCACTTTATCCAGTATGAAATTATTATTCTAGAAGTTTCTTTTCCAGTCAGCCCAGGACATCCAAGAGAAGGCCAAGACAGCTACTGCCAGGTTCTTTTTTCAATTAAATTCTTTGATGTGGCTTACACCCTATAAAGGCCAGAGACACAACATTCATGAACATCAATCAGGTAAAGAAGTTAATGCAGTCATGAAGTTTGGAGGTTGCTGCTGGATCAAGTATCTAACCATCTTCCCAAGTTATCAGGAAGACACTGAACCCCATTTATTCCAGCTTGTCTAAAACAGCAACAGGCTCCTCAAATGACGTACCTGTTTGGCAATCATAACACAAAGATACTGAGCATGTAAATCTAGAAATTGACATATGCTTTAACAGTCTTTGACCTGTAGCCTTGACTAGCTCCCTATAACCAGTGCTTTTCTAGAAACTGCCTCTAGGTGTGCATCTATAATTTTTGTCAGGCTGTACATGCAATTCATTAGCTTTGGCACAAACCTGGACTTTTCATACAAAGTTACCTGATTTGGGCTCAACTACAAACTTCTGTAAAAGCCACCTTGTCACTGCTTGAGTCTACTATACCCAACAAAATCCATACTTCTTATTTAAGCAACTGTTAACCAAATAACTTTCATATCACTCGAATTAGGAATTTGATGAGGGCAAGAGGAGAACATCAGATAAAGTTTGTTGTTCTTTGTGATATAATCTTTCGTGGAAAAAGTTTCAGAAGCAGATTCAGCAGCTGCCAGTTTCAGACTAGCTCTCCTGCCATGTCATTTTTTCCAAAATTAGCCTCAACGTTTGCTTTACAGCTGTTAGGCAATGTTTGGGTTGACTTCTGGATGCAGCTTTGCGCTAAGGCCTGCAGTGACCCAGCCAACAGTAATAATCACACATGCCAGAGGTTATTCCAACATGACTTACTAAGGTAAATTTGAAAAAAACCTCAGATGCATTTAATATTCCTTTCTGGTGCTCAGCTTTCGGAAAACACAACTGAGTTCACAAAGAAACATATAGTCCGCTGCTTGTACTACCCATCTCATAAAGTCAGAGACTTGTATCCCAACTTTTATGTGCATCCAAATGAAAGTCTATTGAGATTTCAGTGTACAGCTGAGGAGCTCACTGAGCTCACGGTAGTAACTTTCGATTTCCTCTGAGAAGTGCATCATAAATGACATCTAAATGCTTATGATGGTTGCACACTGTTCTTGTAGAAAGAAGGAAACATATGCATCAGGCAATTATTTCTGCTTCTCAGTTGGTTGCCTAGTTTAGCCAGAATCTCAGTATGTGTGACAAAGCTAAAATCCGTTATATGCCATTTCTCAGCTGAATAGATTTTTCTTGAGATAGTTAATAGCACACTACAGCTTACCATATTGTCCTCTACTTTTTCCCTTTTGAGTATATGTAGGCAGTCAAAAGATCTTTTACATTTTCTGCTCTCAATTCTATGCCATCTTTACAGTAGAACTGAAATTGTCTCTCATTCACCAAAGCATAAAAAAATAAAGAATGCAGTTTTTTATTAAAGTTCTAAAAGCAAGGAAGCTTTTTCAGAGAAAAAATGGACATAAGTTGATGGTATCTGGCAAGACTTTCTGAATGAGTATTGCTTACTGCAATATTCAACCAAGAGAGATTTTATCTATAGTCATGTGCAAGTTTTTGCAAGTAATAGTCTATGAAATAAATGTAATGAAAGAAAAGGAAAATTGCAAAATATATATCAGTTATATTTAAGGCTATAAAAAAATCACAGAAGTAAAACAGAAAACAGTGGAATAACAAATAACCAACTGGGGATTCAGAGCAGCACCAGCTAATAGAGGCAAACAAATAAAGAACAAGGGCAGTAGTTACCAATAATGTAATGTTAATACAAAAAAAAATCCTAATGAAGATTCACAAGGAACTCTCAGATCAACTTAAAATCAGTAGTGGGGAGCAAAGGATCAGAAGATGACCTTACATGGCATTTTTGGAATTTAACAGAACTGACTACAGTAGAATACAATAGAATATTTCAGTTGCAAGGGACCTACAACTATCACCTAGTCTAATGCCTGACCATGTCAGGGCTGACCAAAAGTGGGTTTTGGTTGGTTGGGGTTTGTTTTACAGTTTTTTCTTTTTTAATAAGGTCCAATACTACCCTGAATTTTTAAGGATTTCAAGCCAATATGAATAATGATGCCATTGTATATGAAAGTTTACTGATGTAATTCTTAAAAAAGCACTGCGCAGTACGAACAAAAAACAACATGCAGGTATTTTCAGACAGGAAAGCTGAGTAACTTGCTATGTGTTTCTCAACATATCAATGAAAGAGATTTAGATACCAAAATCCTTATTATTTCCTGCTTTAAGTCCAATTTGACACTTCCAGGTTCTCAGAAACAAGGTCAGGACAGGATATATCAGCACAGGTACAGAAGTTTATATTCTCATGAGATATAATAGATGAGACATTTTACAGAAGATAAAGGGGCATGCTCAACATGGGTTGATGTCCCATGTCCCATCAAACCCTATTGACTTAACCTGGGTTGCAGAGGATGCCTGTCAGCAGTGAGCGTGTTTCCTAGTTTCTATAGGCACACTAGACTTCCTTTTCAGTGAAGCATAAAGGAGGATGAAAGGGTCTATACTAATGAAATACAAATTTTACTTCTGACACTGAAGACTTTCTAGCCACAGCCTGCTGAAACCATGACTGCAGGTATTAGCCAGTCAAAGGTTTTCATTTGCATTGATCAGTTGACAGAGTCTATTCCCAGGAGAATTAATCATAAAATTACATCCTAAGAGATACAGGAACAGCAAGTTCTGTGTTAATTTTATGCCATTCTTAATTTTTCATATCTCCTAGGTGCTGCACACTGTGCACATGAGAGTATTCATGCATCACTTAGTAACGAGACCTATTTGAACTGCAGAAGCTTCTTTCTCATTTTCTGTATTCAGATAGTGTGAGAACTGCAAAATACCATACAATTGCTGCACAGCCAATTCTGCCTATGAGTGCATGAGCATGTCCCCTCAACACTGAAGAAAATCTCTTTGGTTCATAAAAACTTTGGTCTCATTCTGATTTCCCTTTCCATCAGTTTAAATTGACAGTAATTCCAGTAAAACTGACACATCATGAAACCAAAATTCACACCCCAAAAGACCATGTCAAGCTGTATTAATAACAATTCCCTGACGGATTAATCTGACCTATGTAACCAAAACAATTAAAATAGTGTAGAAAATAATGTAAACAGGCTGGCTATCCAGGCTATTAGATAATGAGAAACATTTCTGAAATGTTGCCATCAAAGAAACTCCGACTTCACAAAAGCTAATACACCTGAGTCTCCTGTCTATGAAGGTTCAAAACACACTTTGAAAGTCGCAAAAAAGACTTTCCAAAGCATGATCAACCCCTCAGGTCTATTTCATATATACTACATTGGACTCTACAGGTATTGTTCAAACTCTTTCAAGTTCTTAAGAGTTTTATGAACCAAAAAACATTTTAGATACTGGGCCACACTAATGCATTTATATGTGTGTGTTTACATATATGTATTTTTAGATATGTAAACATATCTAAAATAAAAATACAGTTATCCTTTAGAAAAGGTACAGAAGAGAATAATCCCTCATGAAGTTGCAGAGGAGTTAAAGATGATAAAGAAGCTGTATGGATGAGGAAAAGAGAATATAGGGAGCGTGTAGTAGAGTTACACAACCCCATGCTATTTTGGAGCGCCAAACACTATTCACAATCATTGAATTTTGCAGCTTAAAACCAAATAGCATTGAGTTGTGCAACTCCCTGTTATTGATGCCCAAACTTTTCATTGTCATCAATCACAGGCTCTTCAGATCAAGCTAACTAAGCTCTTTCTATCAAGCTGGTCAGGCATTTCAACTTAAACCCACCACATAACAAGTTGAATGCTCATAAAATAACAAATGACAAACAGCAGGCTGAGTGTACACCAAATGTCTGAGGGCATCTGAAGAAAAAAGTCTTGAGGGAACAGGCTTACGTAGATGTTTTTTTCTGGAAGGCTGGCTCCAATATCCTGAGCAGATGCTGACAGCTCCCGTATGCATTAAATATTTCAACAATGGTTTTATGGGTACAGTTTTGTAGGTGCTCTGTATGAAAAAGTTCAAAATTATTTGAGATCACTAGATATAACAATGAAATATATGAGAGATATTATAAATGTCAAAATGCAGCATTGGTATTCTTGTCTTTCCTAATTAGTCCAGTGATAATACATTATGGTATTCTTTGTAAGCAACCAACACAAAGATCAGAGGGGGAGGGATACAAATTATGCAAAGCTTTGAAGTAATGTCCTTTCATGCAAAAAATTATGTGTCTAAAAATACATATTTAAATAAGAAACTGAAAGTGAGGGAGGTAGTCCAAAATCACACATCTTAAGCTAAGCCCAGCCTGCTCACCTTCCCTGTTTTGCCAGCTCCACTTTTGCAAACTCATGGCTTACGGCAGTTCTCTGCTCCAAAATTGTGCTTGCACCTTCAAGATCTGAGTTGTCAGAACACAACAGAGTAGCTTGGGCAAAGGGATAACCTTTGTTTTGTTTTTTTTTTTTAATAAACTTTGTTTCTGTTTGATAAGTTCCCAGGAAGCATACTGCTGCAACTTTTGCCCTTCTTAGCTTTCCTTTCTATTAATAACTCTGCATAATCTTAGCATACCCAAGCACAGTTTAAAGTGGGTTAGTAGTGGTGTGTAAATCCTGATGGTATATATGCTAATTAAAGAATATTCAGTTGTATCTAGCTTGGATATTAATTAAAAGTCAATTACGAGTTTCCATAGCATCCAAACGAAACAAAATAATAGCAATTATGTTCTGAATTTGAAGGGGAAAACTACCATAATTTTTTCCACTGATAAGTCTCTTTCCTATTCTATGAATGAGAAACAATAAAAAATTAGCAGAAAAAAAATGTACTGAACAATCTGCAAGGCAGAGGGCTATAACCAGCTAGAAGAAAGAGTTCCAGGTGTGTAACTTAGCAGAATAAATAAGAAAAAGTGTCAAAATGGTCCTTGCAATCACTGCTTTGTAAAAGGTACAGTAACATTAACATTACTAAGTGCTTTCCAACATACAATATGGAGAAAATCTAAGCTGGTGCAGGTCCAGTAAATTAAAAGGCTATTTTTTTTTTTTTTTTTTTTTCAGTCCCAAGTCTAATTTATCCCTACATTTTCTAATAAAAAGAGCTGTTGAAAAGTTTCATTTTCTATGTGACACTTTCCTTTGTTCAGCTATCCTGAAAGACCCACTGAAGAGTGAGACAGGCAGCCATTTCAGCATCATCTCTTCAGGCTTTCTGACCTCAGTCATCACCCTGAAGTAAAGTCATCACACCAATGGAAGAAAAAGGGATAGACTGCCTCAGGGGTAAGAATTTAATTAGCCTGATACTTCTAATTGTTAAGGGGCTTAGAGATAAATATAGATTCTGCCCACCACTGTTTCTCTTCCACTGAAGAGGAAGGGCTCCAGCCTGTTTCTTGTTGCTGTAGCAGCTCACTTAATTTAGGAAGAGAAATAAACTTCAGAATTCAAAGGAAGTAGATTCAAAGTAAGAAATCTAGCAAGTCTAGATGGATCCTACACAAACTTGGAACATGGTTGTGGATTTCAGGAATTAAGATCCACCCCAACCCCAGTGTATTGGTCAATTCTGGTTACATACCTAGCCTATCACACCTGGAATAGGGGGCAGGCAGAACCCAGAGTCCAACCCCACAGAGAGAAACACACCTGAGTGGCCAGCAGCCAATTTCTTTCAGTGTTTACAACTGTCATTGTAGACTTTACTACAGTCCCTGCTGTTCAGTTATAACAGCTGAGCGATTTTAAGGTGATATATAAGCCATAGGCTTCTTTGAAAGTGAATGACACCTAAGTAATCATGAAAGGTGCCTGAGACACAGGCAGTAATGTCTGAATGATAAGTTTGGCTATTACTGGTGTCAGTTACTACTGACAGTGATAAAGCCGAAAAGATGCATGAAAAGATGCTCAGTGGCTCAATAAAAGGAGTCCTGTAGCTTCAGTTTACAGAAGCTACCACTAGAGTTAACCTTTATTGGAAAACTAACTGCCAGTCTTAACATGGAGAACTAGTCAAGGAGCTTCTCAGAAAGGCTCACAACAGGATGGAGGGATTTACACCAGTGCTCCCTTTGCTGTTTTACAGCCAGCAAGGTGCTCTTGAAGTTGCAGCCAGTCAAGCAAATTAAAGTGATTTTTAGTTCATGTACAAATAAGAAGGAAAGTACAAAAGAATATTGGCTCTTGGGGCAAAGGGAGAAAATCCTATTGTCCCTCTGTGACACAAAAGCTTCAGTGTACACACCACCTCTGGCTGGAAGACCTACAGTCTTCAGACATCACCTGTGACCACTGAGCTAATGAGAAATTAATTAACAAGTCACTTTGGGAGAGCCTTTCACTTTGCAGTTATCATTTCCTATATCCGTTTACTAAAACTTTTGATTCCTGTACTTTATACATAGCAGGGAGCTGTGCATATAGATGATGGATTTACATGGAACACCAAAGGAGCTTCCAACTGTTTCTTCACAATGTCTTGTGGCACAAGGCAGCTTGCATTTATATAATGAGAAATTTAAAGCTGGTAAAAACAAATTTACTTTTTTTCCCATAAAATATGAATGCATGCAATTTATTGCTGTAGGGAGTTTCTAAAGCCAGGAATCAATCACTTTTTGTTGTCAGAACATTTAGTGGGACACATGGATTTCCACACCTCAGAGGCTAGAACAAGACCTCATCCTTTATCTTATTTGCTTTGTATCCTTCTGCTGAAAATTTTCTAGACGTCTCTGGAACACTTGCTATTTCCAGTCCATTGCCAGTACTAAATGTACTGAACATGCAATTATGGACTTGGAAATGTGGGTTTGCAAGTTCTTTGCAATTACTCAGGTTATAGGCATCAAAATGAAAAGAACCTCTTTGCGTAACCAGCTTTCAGGTTTTAGGCTGTCTCTTTCAGTTTCTAAAATACTTTAACATAAAGTGAGTTGTACAGATATATAGTTTCAGCAGAAGCAAACAAGGCACATACTAACCTTAAATTATAGTCAAAGCTCAAGAAGCCTGAAGAAAAGACAAACATTCTCAACAAGTGCCCATTAGAGCTTCTACAACATGAACTGTATTTCTGTGGCTCACAGTGGAAACCAAAGATTGGAAGTAAAAAGCATACAGATCTGGGAAAGGAACATGCTGTCAGCTAATATTTGTTCACAGACATAGATATCTCATGGTGCAAAACCAGTGTGTTATAGTGTTAAAAGAGTCTGTAAGCACTTGCTACTCACATTGTTCTAGAGTTGCCTTTCTCTGAAATAAAATTCTGCCATTCCCCCTCTAAGTTCTTGTAGAGGTAAATCGAGTGCTCTGAGTACATCTTCCTCCAGGAAATCTCTTGGCAAAGTCCAATTTTGCTTGTGCAAGCAGCTCAGAAATAAAACATTGATAGTGCTCCAGAAGGACCTGGGAAGGGCCTTAGGTAAAACAAAATCTGCATACAAGTAAATGAGTAGAACAGCAGCACAGTGCAAACACACATGAATAGTAGAGGCTCCATAAGCTACAGCCAAACAGATTGATGATGAAATTTTGCAGTCTTTGTTTCATTTATATGATATCCAGTTTATAGGACAAAGAAGTGTGTTACGAGTAAGCTCACCATTTATGACTCATAGACACTTTAAGCAAATAAATAATTCATGGCAGAATGTGCTACATAATGAAAGAATGGCATTGATCATAATGCTCCATGTGAACCTGAAAGATGCATACACACATCTCTACCAAGTATCCAGACTGTAAATGTCTACCTACCTGGTTTACCTCCCACTTTCCTTTTTTTTTTTTTAGCTTACTTCTCTGCACATGAGAAATTACAATTAACTGCACTGGAGTTCATTTCAGCGTCATGTAATAAACTGAACCATTATGATGCCAGACAATGATCTCTGTAAGCTTTCTGCTAATGTTAAATGTTTTGCACATGAGGCCTGGGGAACATTTAGTTTAAACAGGTTCTGATTTTTAAAAAGCAGATGACAGAACTCTTAATTTCCTTCTAATCAGACCCTGTGGACTAGGACTCAAGAAACCAGGGGAAGTTGATGAGAGAGGAGAGAATGTGCTTTTATTTATTCTTTTACCAAGCATATGAAAGATAGAAAAAGAGGATTTTAGGCTGATTGACATGTTTATTCAGGCACAGGAAGCTGGAAACAGCTAAAGAACTGATTTTAAAGTTTCGGGTCTTTTTTGAAACTCAACTTGAAAGAAACACTGATAAAACAAAGGTAGCCTCTGGCTACTTTCAATATTTCAAAACAAGAAACATTTCATAACAGTTTTGTCTTTGTGAAGAATTTTGCGTCCACACATTGTGAGCTAGGGAGTGCAAGAACCAAGACTGAAAAGCAACTGCACAGAAGAAAAGTCTCTTTCCTTGACACTTTTTTCGAGCAGTATGAGCAAGATCCAGAGAAAGACTCACATAGAAATTGAGAAATGCAGAAGTTTTCAAACACAGTAGTGTTTCTGTGGCATCTAATTAACCTGAGGAATAGCCACAAAACTTTATCAAAATCAAGAGTTCAATATTTTTTTATAGCAAGTAGAATGATTCTTTTTTAAAAAAAGAATCCCTGAGTTGCATTAGGATACTGTAAAATTTATGAGGAGACATAAACTTCATGCTTCAAATACAAAATACGAACTACCTCAGGTTAGAAAGGACATTCCTCTGTGCTACCGACAATTCTATTACTCTTTATTATGAGCTTGTGGCTTCCTGTGAAGTCCTGGGCCTGGCCACTGGCAATAAAAGAAAGTATTTTGCTTTGTGTCTTCCATTCCAAATATACCTGTGAGTATTCATGAGCCAAACATTTTTAGCACTCACTGACCCCCTATGGCACACCCCATAACATCCCTTCTGTAAGTTTCCTGTCCTCTATTGTTTCCATACAACCCCCAAGCACCTCAGGTGAGAGGTGAAAAGGCAGATCCTATAAATAAGGAAGTGCTGCAGTAGGGAGTGTTACTTTACAACACCAGCACATGATTAGGGCACCCACAGTAACAGAAATAAAATCTTACCAACCTTTTCATAAATACAGTGAGGCATTTCAACATCTAATAAAGTAAGCATCTAGTTGGGCAGAGAAGAGATTCAGAGCAGCCCTGCGGAGAAAGACTTGGGGGTGTTGGTCGATGGAAAAATGAACATGAGCTGGTGGTGTGTGCTTGCAGCAGAGAAAGCCAACTATATCCTGGGCTTCATCAAAAGGAGCATGACCAGCAGGTCGAGGAAGGTGATCCTGCCCCTCTGCTCTGCTCTTGTGAGACCTCACTTGGAGTACTGTGTGCAGTTCTGGTGTCCTCAACATAAAAAGGACATGCAACTGTTGGAGCAAGTAACGAGGAGGGCCACGAGGATGATCGGGGGACTGGAGCACCTCCTATATGAAGATAGGCTGAGAAAGTTGGGGCTGTTCATCCTGGAGAAGAGAAGGCTGCGTGGAGACTCCATAGCAGCCTTCCAGGATCTGAAAGGGGCCTATAGGGATGCTGGGGGCGGACTCTTCATTAGGGACAGTAGTGACAGGACAAGGAGTAACGGGATCAAACTTAAGAAGTTTAGACTGGATATGAGGAAGAAACTCTTTATTGTAAGGGTGGTGAGGCACTGGAATTGGTTGTCCAGGGAAGTTGTGAATGCTCTATCGTTGGCGGTGTTCAAGGCCGGGTTGGACAGAGCCTTGGGTGGCATGTTTTAGTGGGAGGTGTCCCTGCCCATGGCAGGGGGGTTGTAACTAGATGGTCTTAAGGTCCTTTCCAACCCTAACTATTCTATGATTCTATGATTAACACTACTGTAGTCTGCGTTCACCTCCTGGCTGTATTGCAGGAAGGTACGCTTGAGAGTAAGAATTTGCACATGCAGAAAGGTCTTTGAGCTGGTTTGCTTAAGCTCAGAGTATGAGCTTTTACAGAAGAAATAGGAGCCATTATGTTGTTACTTCCCCCAGTTCAATCAGATTGCACTGCAGAAACCTTCAGACACAGAAAAGACAACACTCAGAACTTTCCTTTGCAGACTTCAGACGCCTGAGCTACTGTAGTGGCTGCTAGCAGTACTCTGAGGTGTAGTTTCTGCAGCCCATTATGAACTATTAGAGTGCTTTCAAGCTCCCACAACCAGCTGAACAGACTGACTGCTTCCCTACTCCAGGCTGTGGCCAGCCAACAGATCTGCACTGGTTTTCTGTCCTCATGTCCTTGCATGTTGGTCTCTACAGAAAGGAAAATCAGGTACTCAGTAGGTGCAGCATGCTATCGCTAAGCTGAGAAAGAGAAAAACAGGTCCTCAGCATGCTGCAAGGTATACATATACATGTATAGCTTAATTTAAACACAACCTGTATCAGAAAGTGTAAGAGAGGGATGAGAAACATGCTTCCAAGCAGGTTTCACGCACTACTGCTGATGGTGGAGAATTGGTATATTCACCAGATCTGTGCTCCATTTTTCAAATAGAGTGAGAAATGAAGCCTTTCCCATGAGGTTTGAATCTTATTTTCATTTTCTCCACATCCTCATTTCATTCTCATTCCTTGACAAGCCTGTACTAGGTTTCACTCCTCTGCCCATCTTGCACAGGCTGCCCACCTTGTCAGTTCCAGCTACTTCTAACTCATTTCACAGTTTCTTCATTCGCAGTGTTGCTCAACAATCTTCATAGGCACAAGACCTTGCCTGCCTGTTCTTTTCCTAACTGGAGTATTCATTTTTTACACAGTGAAAATGAAACCATTATTTTCTCTTTGCTCCCAGGCCCCTGTGCCACTACTGATTTTCTCCAGCAAAAACTTCAAACTGTGGAGCTTCTTTGATAGCATGTCAGTACCCCAGTAATGTCCATACTAATGCACCATATTTATAACCATTGAGTAAACAGAAAGTCATCTTAATTATATGATCCACAGCTTAAGCTCCACACATAAGGTTTCCATTCATTGGAGAAGTCTGAGGTTTCTTGCACTGAAGTATACCTTTTCATTCCCTCCCAGTCCGGCTTGTGTCCTAGATCTTTTTGAGACTGGTGAATTCTTCCTTCACACCACCCAAACACAAACCATAGGTCACTAACTGTACATTTATGGGAGTAGGTAAAAGATGAATAGGAAGTAATATCTTGTTCTAGAGCTGGGTGGTAACCTGCCCCCATTTCCACCTCCTGGAATAGCTTCCACCTGAGCTTCCTTTTTGCATTTGAATTGCATCAGGAATGATTAAGCCAAGCTGACCTTCTACAGTGCCTGACTCTTTTCCTGCTGCTCAGGATAGAAGAAAGAAGCTTTAAGGAGAGAGGCTATATCCAAACTCTTCCACCGACAGCACAGAATTCTCACATCCATACTACATAGTACTTGATTTGGGGTCTCCTCTGGACATTCTGTGGCTGTACAGCAGCTTAGATTCTTTTTTATTTCCCCAGTTAAAATCGCCTGAAATAATGTGAGGTCTGTACAAACAGTGGGGGGAATTTGCTTCAATTTGAGAGAATATATAGCATTCACCAGGTGAAGATATTCCTCATAGGATTTGAGAGTGCAGAGTCTTTTGGGACAGTTTTGGAAGTCAGGAGGACCTGGTACAGAGCCATTCCTACTAGCTTGATAGAAACAGTCCCTGAAATTAATGCCCTACAGAACCTCCTGGGCTACTACCTTGGAATAAACTAAATGAAGCAGTTCAAACAGGATGGTCAGAATTCTAGAACTCAAATTCACTGTCTGAGGCCTGTATTTAGCAGAAAAATACAGGAGAGTTTCTTGGGTTGTTCTGGTACATAGCAGCACCTTGGTGCAAAGCGGAAGGAAGCAGCAATATGAGAAGGTTCAGCTTTGCTCCTGAAGTATATTTAAGGGTGATAACAGCTTCATCGTCCAGAAAAAATAAGTGGATGAAGGATGTTCAGAGTTGTCTGGAATGCACTGAGAGTACAGCTGCTAAAAGGCATCAAGTCACTTGGGAGCCTGTGAGAACTGAACTTTTTGTGGAGGCATATAATTCTGTAACACTGAAGCAATTTCCACACAAGTAAAATAGTAATCTCCAGCATAAATGCTGCTCCTGAGAAATGTTTTTTCCAAAGCAAGTGGGCTAATTCCAAGGATTGGGTGAAGCTCTAAATATAAGGGAATTGAATATTTCCCTGAGTCATAGCAACTGCTTTTCTTGGTTCAGTCAGGAAATTTTGGACAGAAAGGTTGGAATTACAGCTCTGCTGTAATTTTACTCTAGCTTTGCCAAGTTCTTCTTCTAGTACATTTCTGGTTATCCTTATCTTGCTAAGTACATTTTCTCGTGAGTCACATTTCCCATAATAGCATTTAATTCATTACTATTGTGTCTTTTCCAGTAAGCCCCAGGAAGCATGGATATGGAGAAATTAATATAGAAAAGAAACCAAAAAGTAGTAGTAAAGCCCCTTCATAAATACAATTATGAAATATCTAGTATTATCATACATATGAAGCATATTTCCTTACTAGCTGAAACCAGATGAAACCATCTTTGTTCTTCCAGCTCATGAATAATGGTCAATAATAGGTCATGGCAATACATTCTTCTAGTCATGATTCTTCACTCAATCCTAATTCACAACTGTGAACTTTACAAAATTTACTGCTGACTTTACAGGAGACAAGTGCAATTTTTTCTTCTTCCATGCTTTTCATTTCATCTCTTCTTTAGAATTTTCATTGATAAGTAACTCATTAACTCAAGAAGTCCAAATTGGATGCATCAATACAAAAATATTAATATAGTGATCAATATATGTAGGAAGGCATGAGTGATCAGATTTTATCTTTTAATGCACACATTTAGAATTATAGAATCATAGATTAGTTAGGGTTGGAAAGGACCTTAAGATCATTTAGTTCCAGCACCCCAGGCATGGGCAGGGACACCTCACACTGAACCATATCACCCAAGCTTCTCTCCAGCCTGGCCTTGAACACTGCCAGTGATGGAGCATACAAAACTTCCCTGGGCAACCCATTCCAGTGCCTCACCACCCTCACAGTAAAGAATTTCTTCCTTATATCCAATCTAAATTCCCGTGTTTAAGTTTAAACCCATTACCCCTTGTCCTATCACTACAGTTCCTAATGAATAGCCCCTCTCCAGCATCCCTATAGGCCCCTTTCAAATACTGGAAGGCTGCTATTTAAATTCACACATAATTAATTTCACCAATAGGTGCACATATTCCAGGCAAAATTTCTATTTTCACTTCTTATCTTAGTTCATAGAAAGTCGCATTGCTCCTTAAAGTTTGTATTGATTATGAACTCATTAATATTTAATTTCTTAGTTAATATATATCAATTTCTGACAACAGAGACCAATTTCTGCTTCTCTACTTGATATCTGGATTCAAATGAGGGTTCCAAAAAAAGGAAACAGCAATCCAAAAGAAAAGCAGTTATAAAATTATTATGGTATAAAATTAAAGAGAAAAAGAAAATGATTCACAGTAGATTCCTGGAGAAAGATAAGCTTGTGTAAATCTTACGAAGACAGACAGAATCTACTAAGAGCATGTAAGGCACTGTACAGAAGAAAGCAGAAGATATCACACCATGGTTTTAAATTTCAAGCATTTTGGAACCTGGAATAATGACTTTCTGGAAGAATTTCCTAAGAAGATTATGACATTGATGACAATTGAACTAAAGTGGGAAGGCTTTGGTTAGGATTCATGTCCTGTATCCATGCATCCATGTTAGACACCTAAAGCGTAAAGCACTGTTTTATGGTGCTCACTTTCTCCCCATTAATAACAGAAAGAAAAAAGTTTGAAATTAGTTACTTGTAGGTAGTTGCGACTCATCCCAATCCCTATTTTACCAAGCAGTAAATTTTAATTAAAAAGTCAGGATAAGAAAATAATGGAACTCAAGTTTTTCTGTCTGGTGGTTTTGATTGTACTAAAAATATGCTTGTGCTATGTGTATTTATATATATTTATGCACATATATTTGCAGTTTATCTTCAAATTGCTTCAAACTGCCAGTGACTGTTTAATTGCCTTATCTTCAAATGAACCTATGACTGTGATGACTACTGCTCTTAATTTTTAACCAGGATGGCAGTCAAATGATTGATCACCATCAGACCTTGAAAAGTCTTGCAAGCCTAGTGAAGCCTTCTATTGACAGTGAATTACAAAAATACAGACAAAAGGATCCTGTATTGATACTTGTTGTTCAGCTGCAGTCAAAGTGGAAGCATTATATATGATTTTGTGTCCTCTTAAATGCTTAGAAGAATAAACTAGCCTATAATTTATGAGTGATGGCTGTAACTAGTACTGACTAGTTACTGACTAGTGAATATTGATCACTGCATAGAAGCCTTGGGGTTTCAACAGTGCCAAAAAGCAGAGCTTTAATTCCCAAAACTGTGCTGTGCCCCATTTTCCTTGCAGAGCTCAGAACAGGCCTTTTTGGAAATGCTGCTGTTCAGTGCAGACATTATCACAAGAGCTGAGAGCTGAGTTTTCTGGTTTGTATTTACAATGCCATTAAGACTATAACACTGAGTATGTCATGAATTGCCATGACTTAGCATCTCTCATTATCGATGAATAAGGAAGAGCCCAGAAGAAGCAAACAAAATCTAGTAAGAAGCTGAATACAGGGTAAACCCAAATGAACCAGAGCAATAATAATTCCCCAGAATCAACCTCCTAGAATCAACCTTGCTGTTCACAGATGGATTGCTGGGTTGCCATAACGTAATCATAGCTAAAACACTAACAATGCATTGCTGTTTTTTGCCAGATTACCCGTAATAGATAACCACCATGGGCAGATTTCACAGAATCATGGTTATCTCAGTTGTAAGGAACACTGTGAAGCCACCTAGTCCAACGTCTCACACAAAGTAGATCGGTTGCCAACTTGACCATGATCAGGTCAATCATGCCTATGTCTAGCCTACTCTGCAAACCTCCAAGGACAGAAACTGTGCAATCTCTCTAAGTAATTTGCTGTGGTGTTGTGCTCTCCTCATAATAAAAATCTTTTCCAACGATTTCCTAAACATGGAAGATTTGATTTGTTACTTAGTTTTAATAAGTCATCTCCAGAAAAGGGTAGTAATACAGTAAGTGGTATGCGGGTGAACTTTTAATTACCTGAATCCAAAAGTATGCTTACTCTTGCAAAACAGCTAACAGTGAAAAGAAGGGCAGCGTTATCATCCTCTAGAGTGCCTGCCTTTAAAAGTATATTTCAAATTGCTGAGGTGAGTAGCTCTAGAGAGGCCACCTTCAGCACCGGAGTGGGGGGGAACCTCAGCAACCAGGAGCTCCAACTCACAGCAGCGAGAGCCACCGAGGGAGCTTCAAGCCCTCGACAGGGCTTACCCAGGAGCAGGCAGCTCAGCGGACGCGAGGAGCTGACTCACAGCGGGGGAGCCAGGAGCGGCACCAGCACTGACCGAGTAAAAACCTGCCCAGGGAGCGCGGGGAGCAGGAAGGGCTCGAGGCGGTTTAAGCGGGCAGGCGAGCGGGATGGTGAGCACTCGCCGTACGACCCGGGCTCGGTCTGGAGCTCTGCTCTGGCTGCCCCGGCGGTGGCAGCGTCTCCGCCCACACAGAGCCATGAGAGGGGAGGATGCGGTGCGGAGCTCGGGGTGCAGAGAGCACCCGCACTGCTCTGCTGAGGGGAGGGTGCGCGA
>JAOEHY010026704.1:0-19026 GCA_025447955.1 Psilopsiagon aurifrons | reverse complement strand
CGGGGCGCCCCTCGCGGCCCGCCCCGCCGTGCTGCGGACGGGGGAATGCGGCACCTTCCGCTCCGCGCCGCTCCCCGGGCTCGTCCCGGCCCTGCCCGCGGCCGTTCCGCGGCTTCGGCACAGGAGAGCCCCGTTCCGGAGCGCTTCTCTTGCCCCAGGCCGGGCAGGGCCCTGGGGTTGCTTTAGTCCTGAGGGGCGTTGCTCGGGTTCTCTCTTCCCGGCGGGCTCTCGCCCCGGGTTTAGGCAGTATCATGTCAGTTCACTATCGAGCTCACGTGCCAGCGAGGAGCGTGTTATGAATGGGCCCTCCCATCACACACACGGAGCCGTGGCTGCTCACAGCGGCTCCTCCTGCACGGAGCTCGTTGTGTTTCACTTCCAGCAGTGCCGTACCGCACCGCCAGCACCTTTACCTGCATCTGCCCCTCATAATCTAGTTCCTGACTGGGGCTGAATCACTCTCTGGCAGTGACTGCGGTGCCAGGCTGGTTTCCTGCACACCAGCAAATGTGTGTTTTTGGGGAACAGGCTGAACTCGTTTATCTGACTTTAAAAGGCGATTTCTCAAGCGTTTAATAAATCTGTTGAGTGGTTGGAAAGAAGGACTCATTGACTGCACAGTGACATGGTTTCAAAGGTATCTGTTCACTCTTTGCTGTGGGCTGGCGCTTACTGCTCTGCCTTGATTGCTGCTTTATCTCACTTGATCAATAAGTATCGATCACACTGGCTGTACCTGGGTTGCCTTTGTGTCATCTTGGAACGCCTGACATCTGCCCTGAGCACTGTAGTTATTGTGTTGCTTTGTGCTGGGATGTATTACTGAGATTTTTTCTTGGGTAAACCTGTATTTCTCAAATCTGTGCTGACATCCTTACCAGAGCAGTTTGAACTGATCAGCTGCGCCTGTTCTTGCAGAGATGAATGGGATTGCCTCGCATTTTGGTATTTCTAGGTGTAGTACCCGTGTTACTCTGTATCTTCCTAGGGCATAGGTCCTGAACAAATAGGTACAGTGCCCTGATTTCAGTGCATCCAGATCCTGCGTTTTCTTTAAGGTTCTTTAACAATTCGTGGGGTCTGGCAAATCTTACTGGGATGTAAAACCGTTGCTGCCTGTGCCTGAACTCCCTCCACGCTTATGGGAGACTGGTATAGATGCAGGTGAAAGCGAAGGGCCATGGCTCCAGCTGGCCTGTGAGACCTCAGTCCTTGTGACAGAGGAGAACCTGTGGTCTGTGCTGGCTCTCAGTGGAGATGGCCGCTGGTAGGGAATAGGAGGCAACCACAAAGCTTCGAGGGGGTCTGTCACATCCCTTGTTTTCATGGTGGCAGCTGTGGGTGCAGCTCATGTTTGGTTCCAGGTTGTTCCCTTTTGATGCTTGTGTCTGAAGTATCTCGTGTGCTGTATGATGTGACCTGGGATTGTTCTGTGCTTCTGTTCACTTCTTCATAACCTGGTGTCGGGATCTGAAACCCACTGCAGTTTCCTAATTCTGTTTTGAGAGGTGCTTATATCAAATACAGATGTGCCAGCAGAAAACATCCTCAGTCATGATCTTAAAGTACCTGGATGTAGATGCTAAGAGAGACTTTCTTTTATTCAAAAGAAGCATACCTTAAGGAGTTGTTAATGGCATTCTGCTCCACAAAGTGAAAATACCAGGGTCTTGAGGGTGGTTTCATTACAGGCTTTTTCTTCAGACAAGAGGTTTCTGTTTTGTTGTATGCTGCCTTGACGATAAAAACTTGCTGATCACTTGCTTGATGGTTCCTCCAGTGTGCTACAGGGGCAGTCTTACTGTGAATCTTGTCCTCAGAGACGCTTTCTTTAAGTGTCTCAATTCAGTAGAAGCTCTTCAAATAGTATTATGGCAAATACCTTTTCATAGGCATTGGTCTGTGGATTCTTGTGCCTCTCTAGACTTCAAGGGACACGAGGCACTGACTCAGGGTTTCACTGGAGCTGAAAAGCCACTCCAAACAGATCTTCCAACTCTGTTTTCTTTTGAGCTGTTGTCCAGGTGTTTCCAAATAAAGTGTCTTCCTTGGCATGAGTGTGAGTGGGAGGAGAGAGAATTCAAATCTGAGCACGTCTCTTTTGTTATGCTGTCTGCATATGCCCACAGGTGCTGATGTGCAGAAGCGGAGTGAGTGCCTGCAGCTCTTTATTTGGGTCATCACTTAGAAGATAAACATAAGGCTGTGTGGGAAGGTGCCATCCTGCTGTATTTCAGGGCTTGGAGTTTCCAAGGACTCTGTTACCTCTATGGTACACAACAGTGGTATTTAGCCAGTGAATTTTCTTTCTAAAAAGACAGAGATGAGTCCTGGCAGGGCCTTGCACAACCTGTATGGTAATTCTGCAGCTGAGATGCTGCATGACACCATGAAGCGGGGATCCTAATACCATTGATGCGCAGCTCTGATAGAGAGCTGTTCTCTTCAAGCTCAAAGAAATGACCATGTCTCAGTCTTGCAGTGGGGTAAGATGAGTCAAAAGTCCAACCAGCGGGGCTTGGATGTTGCAGTTGGAAAACCTGGGTGGTAAATCCGAGCCTGCCTTGGGCTGGGCGTTGTGCACTGCGGGGAGACCACCGGCACGCAGGGGCCTGGATTCACTTCTCAGCATGTTTGTTTCGGGAGGACTTGGGTTCTGTCCTGTGTCTACAAGCAGATGTTAGCTGGGGCAGAGGAGGTGCCAGGCAGTGTGGGGGGTGAGTTGCTGCCCACCTGCTTTTTCCTTCTGTCTTGGGTGATTTATATGAGCAGAAGAGCTTCCATAAGAGGGGGTTTCATTTCAGAGCCTCCTCAGGCCTCACTTGTACAACACTTGCCTGAATCTAATCCTTAGGGGTTTCTTTGTTTAGCGCTTCTCTACAGCCTCCATGAGGAAGCAGGAACGCTTCTCCTGCTGTTGTCGGGGAGGTAGTTTAAGGCATTCCTTGGGCAGTTAGTCTGAAATTTGGTCTCTTGATTTCTGTTGCACCACTTACACCATGTGCCTGCTGGAGTCTCTTGTGGAGCTGATTTCTGCTGCAGGTTTCCTTCTTGATAAGGAAGGTGGGTGAGTTCTCACCAGGTTCAGTCATTTCATAGTAAGTTTCTTTAGCCAAGAGAACTCAGGAGTCATAATGAAGGGAACCAGGTAGGTGTCTGAGTACTTTAGTAACGTATTATAGTCTTTTTCTGGTGTGAAACTACTGGAATGCAAACACCTAGTTAAAGGGAGTGAAGAGGCTTATAGTAGGCTTCTGTCAGATTTCACAGAGCTATGAAGAGAAATAAGGACAGAATTGCAGCAGTGGGTGAGTGTGGTCATCTTGAATTATACGTGGGTAAATGTCAAGGTCAGAAACACGTGGCTGATCCCCACATGCCTTTCAGGGGGCTGAGAACATTGCCCACAGGCAGGTGAAGCTTCCTGCAGTCTGAAAGAGGCACTGGCAGAGGTCAGCATCCCTGCCTGCTCAGGCCTGTCTTCCCTGGCTGCTATTCCAGCTGATGGTATGACTGGCTGGAATTGTGTTCTAGAGGATTCCATGGCTTCCTGCCGGCTATAGGAGCTCTTGAAGATGAGCTGTTCACTACCATAAAGCCTGCCTGAGCAGATACCACAGTTTTCCTCCCCATTGTGTCTCTAGTACAACATGCTTCATCAGGCCATGATTCTTTTCCTTCATCAGTCTTATCCTGAACAGTTTGTAATCTGATCAGGCACAGAGAAGCGTTATCCCTGCTGTAGAGAGAGCAGAGCAGGGGTTAGCAGTGGTCTGAAGATACCCATCCCTGTCAGGTGTCATTCAACATGGGCTGGGACTGGATGCACCACTGACAAGGTACTAGCAAACCTGGCTATGACATAATCCTTGCACCTATCCTGTAGCTCCCTGCTGTAAAAAAGGGGGGAGGGGGATTTGAAAAGATGACCAAGAAGGGAAAGTAAATGATTTTGCACCTCACTCCAGAGAACAAGAAGTTTATTTGCCTCTAAAACCCCCTCTAGACTTTGCTGCAGAAAGATGAGAGCATGATTGTATCTAGGAGTGCTGTAAAACTCTTCTAACGTTGAGGGTTTCTTTTTCCCCTTAAAGGAAGATGTAGATTCTTTCATGAAACAGCCTGGAAATGAGACAGCAGATGTAGTTCTTAAGAAGTTGGATGAGCAGTATCAGAAGTATAAATTTTTGGAACTTAATCTTGCCCAAAAGAAAAGGAGGTAAGTCCTGGTCTTTGCAGAATTGGGAAATGTGTAGCATAGTTTTGTTGTTTTAAAGAAGTCTATTTTAAAATATCCCAAGAAGTAGAAAGTTTTATGTTAGGGGAGCTGATATTTGTAATACCTTGAGGAAAGCCCAGCTTTTTTCTTTCCTCTTCTTGAGAATTACATGCAAAAGGACTTACAGTATTGTTGAATTGGTGCTTAAGCCTTTAAGGCCAAACGGCACTGCTGCAGCCTCTTAACTGTGGTCACCTGGGGTAAATCAGAACACAGTTTTGTCAGATGAGATGACTATCACGCCCGTACCTTTTGGTAAGTAACAGTACCTCATCTCTCGCCCTGACGTGAAGCCAGGCAAGAAGCAGAATTCTATAATCAAAGCTTGATGTGATATTTTTGTGTAGATTGAAGTTCCTTCATGGACAAATGTCGCTCCCGACTTCTTTCTGGAGGCCTGCCTTGGGCAGCCACTGCTGCCTGAGCCCCCTGCACTGCTGCAAGGGCTGTTGAGGAGCGGTCTTTTATCTGTATTTCTGCTGAGGTTTCCCTCTTTGGGAAGATCAGAAATAAGCGAAAATAGAGTATTTTACCAAAGAGGTGTCTGTTACTGTCAATGCACGTGTTCCAGTTTGAAAGCAGTATGCATTGCTCTGCTTCAGATAGCCAGTGAACCTCAGAGTGCTGCGGGGCCTGCGGGGCTGGAGCTCAGGTGCCTTTACATGCCATAGCTTTCAAATCTGCATTTGGAAGCCTGGAAGGCTGTTACAGTTTCAGGTTTGGAAATGGAGGTTGGATTGTGTAATAAAACTGCGCGCTTGTTTAGGAAACTTTGTGTCTCTGTAAAATAATACATGACTGTTGTTAATTCACAGGCTAAAAAGTCAGATTCCTGAAATTAAACAGACATTAGAAATTTTAAAACACATGCAGAAGAAAAAGGTAAACTTATTTTGAATATCTATGAGTATGAGAAAAGCTAACTACCTTTCCACCCTGACAGAACACATTGCAAGAAATGTTTTGGAGAGCACACTTAATATGCCTTTATAAATAACAGAATTGTTTTTAAAGGTATGTAGTACTTTTTGAAAGCTAGTTCAAAACCTGCTTGTAATGCAAACTGTTAACAGTGTATAGATTGTAGCTAAGCTTTGACCTCATCTATTATTTATAGAGGTTTCTGTATTGCTTTTAAATACATCTTTTTAAAATGCGTTATTCTTGGAGCTCTAACTTTAATGTTGAAGGACCAATTACAGAGAGTTCCACCAAAGTTAATACTGCAGCAATGGCAAAAAAGCAGAAAAGTGTGCTCTTTACTGTAACTTTTATGTCTTTGACGTAAGTTTCCAGTGAAAAATAGCAATTTTAAGTTTTATCGTTTGTCTTAAGGATTCCACAAATCCAATGGAAACCAGATTTTTATTGGCAGATAATCTCTACTGCAAAGCTTCAGTTCCTCCTACAGATAAAGTTTGTTTGTGGTTGGGGGTAAGTAAAATGGAACTTTCTCTGAAACTGTTAAAATAACTTACAAAAGGCTTATAGAAGACAGTGTTTGTTGCTGTCTCACCTGTACTTGTAGTGGCTGTGGGCATAATTCTGTCCATGTGTGCAGTGGAGCTGCCCCTGTCAGAAGGGCAAATCTAACGAAGACATTTCAGCACAGTAGTAAAGGTTTCATGTTTGATTTGTTTCGTGCTGAACAGCAAATACTTCAGAGGATTGTAATTTGGCTGGTTTGCTTTCCAAAAAGCACATTGGTGAATGTTTTTCTTACCTCTTCTATCACTCTGTGGTTCAAATTAACCATCCAGCATTGCTTGGGGTGGGAATGTGTCCAGCAAAGTAACTGAAGTTTGGCAACCGGCTTCCCATCTTCTGCATTATTGGTATTTAGCATCTTGCTTTCCCTTCTCATGCATGTTTTTAGGGAAAGATGGGATTTCTGTTACTCACAGGTACCTGCCAGCATTTAGAGTGCTAGAGACTGGTGGGATCAGAGCTCAGAACACAGATTTATAAGTATTTAACTGATACCAGGTTGGGATATTTTGTAGTCAGAGGCTTCCTCTATGCAGAGATAATCTGCTAATGTTTATTTCGATAGTTCTAAATCCGGGATGTTCCTAAATCCCTGTGTTGGCTGCCAGACCAAACCACTTGGTTACAACAGACACACTGTTGACCTGTGCGCCATCTGCGCTGATTGGGCAGTTACTCCCAGCCTCTCACACTTCTTCTCTGTCATAAAGAAGGATTTGTCTGACACCTCTTGCTTTTAGGAGACTGTCTTCAGAATTCACATTGACTTCCACAGAGCATCCCAGGTTTATTTTGTAACAGAGAATCAGGGAAAGTTCATCCTGTTGATGGTTCATACGGAAAAGCTATAATGAGTGCCACAAGCAGCATTATATTTAGGTGTTCTTGGCCTTCTGCCTTTATCTCCTTGTTGTTTACAGTCTGCATGTTGGGCTCTGTGCATTACTGGTTTTGGGGAAACTCTTCTGGTTATTTCAGGAGAAGAATGGCTGAGTCCCTCTTGCAGCTCCATGCAGCATCTCTGGGATCACGTCTAGTTAGTAATAAAGGGCGGCTCAATGCACAGTTGTCAGATGGGACAGAGCTTCATTGGGGCATCTTGATACTGCTCTTTTATCTCTTCATGTGGCAGCTTCTCATTGACGCAGAGATTCATAGGTCAAAAGCCTCCACTGTAAAGGAAAGGACTCTTACACAAGTTGTATCTTGAAATACCCGTAATACTTCTTGTTAATGACCAGTGTCCTGAGGCTGTATGTCAGGGTTCCACGCAGATCCCAAGGTTAATCTTGAATGCAACAAAAACTGTTTCTAGAGTCGTGTGGCTCTTGAAAGGTGCTTCTAAGAAATGTGAAGTCTCTCTCTTTTCAAATATGGTGGAGACGCTGATACCTGAAAGGCTGAATGCAGTCCACAGGGAGAGAAGTCCCTTGTTGCTTACCTGTAGGACAAGAACCTTTTTTAAGTCACTAGAGGGATTTATTGCAGTTAATGCAGCGGCAGAGGCCTTGAGTGGATTCTGGCGTTGCTTGTCCCGAATCTTACTGCCTTGACCTGTCAGGACAGTCTTCTGTTAATGTGCTAAGTTATAAACAGCAGCTTGATATCAGCCTGCTATGGCTTTTTCCTTACAATGCAAGGGTAAACAGCTTTTGCCAATCTTTCTTGTTTTAGGCCAATGTGATGCTTGAGTATGATATTGATGAAGCTCAGGCTCTGTTAGAAAAGAATTTGTCAACAGCCACAAGAAACCTTGACCTTCTAGAGGAAGACCTGGATTTTCTTAGAGACCAGTTCACCACTACAGAAGTCAGTATCCTTTTCTTTGTTGGCGGGGGAAGGGGTGCATGTGAGAGCTAACACTGGTAAGTACCAGTTTACTCGTATGTTTTTATCTGAGACTGGCAGCCCTTGAGATTCTGTAGCATTCCAGGAGCTTCACCTTTTCTAGCAGTGAAAGGGAACATTTTGGTTTCAGTGCTGAGCTATAGATGTGTAGATGGATCAGTGTGGTGGATTGATGGCCAGGTGACCCTTCCTTCCTCTCTAGAGGCTGCTGCTCTTTGATCTATTGCTCAGCCTACCCAATTCAACTGCCATGTCCATGTTCTCCAAGCAATGCAAGCCCTGCTGCAGCAAGAGTGGTGCTGCTTAGGCATTGCTTAGCTTGGGGTTTATGTCTTTGTACACTGGTGAGGGCAGCCATCAGCTGAAGCACTAGATGTAGTGAGCAAAGGCACAGTTAAGCTGTCTTAGTGCTGCAGGAAGTTATGGGTGCCTGAAACAGGCAAAGAGCTGATATGGACAGGGCCACTGCCATCAGGAAAGAGTGGCTGTGAGTGAAACTAAAGGTGTGTTTCTCTGGAGTATCTTTTTGGAGGTTTTTAAGTAAATGGTACAAGTGCTGCAGTTAGTCATTAGTATATTCCTGTGTGTTAAGGCTTTGTACCAAGCCAGCTCTTTCATTAAATGGTTTCTATATTGACAGTTACAAGTCAGTGAAGCGTGGCCAAGCCTCTAACCTGCTTTCCCCCTTGTCTGTCTTTTTGCTTTCTGAATGCACGAGCTCTTTCCTTAATTCCACACTCTCAGATATGGCTAGAGTTTATAACTGGGATGTAAAGAGAAGAAACAAGCAAGACCCTTCCAAAAACAAAGCATAGTTTTGCCAATTTTAAATGTGGTTTCAATTTCCAAGTATTTTTTATTTAAACACCCCCAAAGTTCATTCTCAAGGGACTGAGTTACTTTAAGCATTTCAGTAAAGAGTAAAATATATACAAACGAATGGTGACCACCATTTTATTTATTTGTAAACTCAAAATTTGGTTTCATGCATGCTTCAGGAAATGAATTACTTGAAAAGGCACCACAGAGTCCAGCAAAGGACGGAGCGTTTTGATCAGAGCAGACTGTCGTGACTAAATTTCTACCTGAGAGCTTGGCTGAGAAGTTGAGGGGCATGCATGAAACAAGTCTGGCATTGGAGAGGGGTTTACTTTTTCATCCCTGTGTACAGATGTGGAGTTAAAGGTGACTTGGGCTGGGAGATGTGCAGCTGTGATGTGCTAGGAAACAGAGAAACCAGAGCGAAGTCTTGGATTTTGTTCCAGTCAGTTAACGGGCAGCATCACCCGGTGAGCGTTCCCCGATGCCCAGTGGATACGTGTGGGTTTATTACCAATGGTTAGTTAACTGCCTGTTACTGAACTCTCAGCACTTTGCACACAAGACTTTGTGACCTCTCTGCAGAGAGGAGCGGTGAATGAGCAGCACAGGCTGTGCCGGGGCTGCAGGCGATCTCTCCCCTTCATTCTCATACCTGTGTGCACGCTGCCGCCTTCTACAAACGCCTTGAACAAGGACCCAAAGCACTGGTAGCCTGTAAACAACCCCCACTTCTGATCCCTTAGACAAGACGGGGCTCCCCCTCTCAGCCTCCCAGTGATGAAACCTGTATGGGGTGAGGGTGTGTTACTGAGGCCCGACTGCTGGTGTCAACAGTTGGAGTCTTTATTGGGGTCTTCCGGCGCCTTGCAAGATTGTTGCCTTTTACCTCTGCAGTTTCTTTCTAAACTGAAATGCTCAGTGGTGATGTCAGTGGCTAAATATTCACATTCTGTGACTAAGAATACAGGTTTCGCTGCAAAATAAATGCAAATGTTAACTGTTCGGTCTTCATGTAAGAAACAATATACCTGTAAATTTTTTGTACTTTTATTTCATGATATTAAAATAGTAAAACTAAGCAGTTGTGGCAAACAGCTGGGTTTGTGCATCTTTCTTTGTGAGGAATCACGGATCTCGTGTGTGCTTTGTTCCCCTCCCTTAATGGGGGGGGGCGTGCGTGTGAAAAATCTCAGTTGAAGCAGCAGAGATAAGAAGTGGAGCTGCTGAATAGCGGCTCAAGTGAAACGGGGAGTGTGAGTCAGCACATCTGAATGAGAGACCCCACAGCTCTGTGGCTGTGAAAGAGCAAGAGCTGCAGGGATGGGCAGAACCCAGGGCCATCCATACCACCAGCTCGGGGAGCACCTGGGCTTGGCTCATCCGTACCTGTCCTGCAGGGAGATGCTGTTTGTTCCTGTGGCCCCGGCTGTGGCAGAGAAACGGCTGGATCGAATGTGTTCTGTAACTAAGAGGTACGTGGGGCTGCCAGGCGTGGCTGGGCATGGGGCTGCTCAGCCCGCAGGCTGCTGTTTGAGAGCATCAGCACTGACGGAAGGGCAGCTGCAAACACATTCTGCTTTCTCCTGCAGTTTTCTCTTCAGTTTGGATTAATGAGCTCCCAGCAGGCCAAAGCACGCTCCCGCTGGCTGGTCCTTGGGCAGCCAGCGCCTGCCTGTGCTGGGCACAATGAGATGATGAGTTAAGTGTTTCTGCAGGAGTAAATACTGTGTGCGGTTGACAGTGCCCTAATGGTGACAGCGCTGGAGCTGGGGCTGCTCCGTTGGTTCAAAAAGTACCAGGCTTGGGATTAGGAGATGGGATGGCTCTGGCCACAGTGGTTTGGGTGTTTGTTATGAAGTGAGTAAAACCCCAACCCTCATGGACAAGAAGACATTCTTCCCTTGTTCAGCATCGCTCTGCCCTTTGCTGTCAAGTCTCTGTTACTCTGAGGGAGAGCAGGAGGGCAGTGTGCGGCAGCTGCCGTGTTACTGCTGCTGCCCAGGGGCTGAGGTTGGGTTTGGCTACTACTGAAGGGTGGAAGGGGTTGGTTTGGGGTTGGCTTTGTGGCTGCTGTTGCCAAGAGTACTTGCGTATTGTTGAGCCAGTCCATGTTAGCTTTTCCCTTACACTGCGCTATAGAAGTGCAGGATGTAGACAGCTTACAGTAAAGAACAGAGGAGAGGGAGGAAAAAAAAACCCCACCAAAGTTTCTTTACAAGTTTCGAATTTCACATTATCACATAGTAACCATTTTGCTAAATACAAGCATGTTTTCAATCACATACAGACAGCTAAATACAGCGGTATTTCACATTTCGTTACAGTGCATAACAAAGCGGGAAGTGTATCGTACGCTTTTATTCCAGAGGGTCTGAGCAGTTGCAGTCTAACATGCAGATTGGTTTTAATGTGTGGTACAGACCACAGAAAGTACCTTTCTCTTAGGTTTATTTTTTCTCTTTTTGTCCTAGAGTAAAAGAGCTCCTGACCTCTGTCCCGTGAAAGGTGGCACCTGCTGATTTCTCTAAGCCCCTCTTGCACTAGAAGTCAAAGCACTAAAACCAGTTGTTAGAAAAGAATTCGTAGCATATCCTATAAGTTCTTCATCTTAGAAAAAACATTCCAAATTTTGTACAGATGAATCTACATTTCCTATATTTTAATAAGCTGTCTAGAAAATGCAAGGAATTAGAAAAGAGACGTAGATAATGATTTCTCTATCATTTAATATAACCGTTTATTACCTCTAAGTAGTTAAGACCGCGTATATTTTCTTCTGCACTGTTCCTCTTTAGAATCATGATCCTTGTGTTTTTAAACTGAAGACTTACTCTGGAGGCCTGAGTGCACTTACTGATGTGGGCTTTCTGGAATTTCTCTCTGGGAGCAGTAAAGGGGAATGTCCAAAACCTATTGAATAGAACAGTGGTTGTCTCATGAGAAGTGATCTTCCTTGTGCTGGCACAGCAAATTACAGAGTTTTACTATAGCTCAAGCACCATTTGATCCACCTTCTCACTGCCCTTAGTGCAGCGCCCTCAGTGAGGCAGCCTGGGACACAACCGGTGAATGGCTGGACCCTGAAACACCAAATTGGTTTCTTGGTGGACTTGCCATTCTGGGAAAGAAGAACTGCCCCTTTTGAACTTGTCTGCCCTTGCCATTGTGAAAACAGGACTCACAGACCCGTCCCAGCAAACCTTGTGCTCTCCGCTGGCATCAGCCCCTGGGAGCCCAGGGCAGCCAAGCTCCTGTGGCGCGCTCTGCAGCATCGGCTCCAGCTTTGCTTACCTAGAAAGACAGTTTGTAAAGGGATTTTTGTTGTTGTGCTTCAATCTTCAGGGCACTCAATTTGACAGCAGCTGAATGTGCCTTTAGCACAAGGCTTCTGATGCGTTTGTAGCCTATTCAAGAGCGACCAGGGGTTAGAAGCAAGACGCTTACTGTAAGGTGCTGGTCCAGCGCCACCCCTCCCTTCCTCTGATTTCCTACCAGTGCCCCCAGTAGGTGCCACACTGTTGCTCCCCTGCAGAGCCCAGGGACTGAAACTGCTCCTAGAACACCGAAAATAAAAGCATTACTCATGTTCAGTGGTTCGGTCGTTGAGTTTGGGGGTTTTTGTACAGCTTTGCTATGGAAACCACAGAGGTTTTAATTCATACAGACCTGCCCATGTGCGGCAAACTGTGAGGCCAGGTTCAAAGGGAGAAATAGTCTGAACACAACAGTGATAAAGGCAGCCCACACCTTTATAGACAAGGTAGCTTAAAAAACTGCAAATAAGTATTTTACTCTTCCCTATTTTTAGAGGCCTACAATCAAGCACCGGATGCTTCCTGTGGTTTTACCTGATCGCTCTCTCCTGCCCATTGGGGTATAAAGCTTGCAAACTCAGGTGGAAAAAAGTCACTACAGTTTTGTTTGCTTCTGATAGGCTGAACTTCCCTCCTTTGCTGTGGGAGCACGGTCACCCCGCTGCACTTCAAAAGCTTAAGTTAAAACTTAGCGGAAGCAAAGCTTCTAAGTGGTGAATGGCACTGGCAGAAAACACCTCCCTACATGTAGCTTTTGCAGCATGGCTACCGCCCCATAACGACCAACCTGAGATGGATCCTCTTTTGCCAAATTAAAACATGGAGGAAAACAAATTTTACTCGAGCTCATCTTGTGGCTTCCCCTTCCACCTGCTCAGACACTCCTGGGGTGTGCTCCTCCTTCCCAGCGCTAGTTTCTTCCACAGATGCCAAGAAAGAAAACAACACTTTTAACAGCAGAAAATACTGATGGAAGCTGTTGCCTTCTATGCCATTTAACTTCTTTAAAAACAAGTCTCACCTTTCAGGATGGCTGATGCACCTGAGTTAAGCTTTTCAAGGTTTTTTTGATGTTTGTTTCCCCCGTCTCCCCCTTTGCCATTCCTCCTTGTGACCTGGCTGGTAAGACACCCAAAGAGTCAGCACACTGCTGGTAGCAAGAGAGAAATGTTGGTGTGTCCCAGCTGGCTGCAACACCCCACCCTTAAGCTACAACGTATGGGGCCATGGTTCTCTCTATGCTCCTGACCACCTAATCCTATTGGAAAGCCCTGAACTCCAGGTACATTCGAGGTACTCACTTAGGCAGTAAATGTGTAAAAATGCACTGAATAATTACTACTGGAGCAGGAGTTGCTACTTAAGAGTCCCAGTTCAGCACAGCAAGGAAAGCACTATTGGGGAGTGGAATAATTTAAATGTTAATTACCAGTCAGATAACTGTTTTCCTCTTTAAATCTCACAGAATACCCTTTGCTATCAAACTAGGCTCAAGAACATAAGAAAGAAAATTCAGGAGTGTGCACACCATGTCAGTAAGCTCTTCCTGTGGAGTCTGGCTTATGAGGGAACAGTATCTGTGCTGCCTTTTCACCTTCCTGGTAATAAACAGCTGACACAAAGGAAGATGTCCTCTTTCTTCCTCTCTGCCCGTTTCTCATACTATTAAAGTATCCATACTGTGGCTTCAATACCCAACATGGAGCTATGGATTTACTTAAAAGAGAACAAGAACAGTACCCTGGCACGTGCCAGCCCATCCAGCTCTCTGCATACTCTCTCCTGTCTTGTGCAGCCCCTCATTTCTGCTTCCCATCTCCTTACAACAGCTACATGCACCCTCACTCACTCTCCTGTAGGTTTGTTGCCCCCAGTTCTGAAAGGTTATTTGGAACAGAACATGTCTTTCTGGGGTCTGTTCTGGTGTCCAAAACACTGTGGGAGGCTGTTCACAACGGGAGTGTTGCTCTCCCTTCTCTCACACCAAGTTCACTTAGTAAAGTACATTTGGTTAGTAGAGTTCATCACCACTTCCCTCACTAGAAGAGCTCAGCACAAGCATCGCCTATCCGATTTCACCACTTCTTCTGACGAGTGCACTACGTTTGGGACAAACCCGCTCTTTACCCCTTCCCATCCCTCCTGGATTGAAATGTCCCCCCTTTTAACAAGCTCGTATATATCTCGAGTCAGGTCAGTGAAGGCCTTCTCCACGTTAATGGCATCCCGAGCCGAGGTCTCAATGTACTTCATACCATATGCAGCAGCCAGTTTCTCAGCCTCGTGCCTGGTGACTTGCCGCTGTGTGTCAAGGTCACACTTGTGACCTACCAAAACAAAGACGATCTGGTATGGCTGGACGTGCACCTTGGTCTCCTCCAGCCACTCGTGGACGTTCTGGAAGGACCTGCGGTTTGTAATATCAAAGAGGAGGAGTCCACCAACTGAGTTCCTGTAGTAAGCTCTGGTGATGGACCTGGAAACAAGCGAACCACAACAAAAGTATAAGTTACAGCTGCTTGGGAAGAAGGGCAGAGAGAGTTCAGGTGAGGTTTTGTTTGTCTGTGTGTGTCTTCTGATTATTTCTTAAGCCAAATGTAGCCCTTCTGAAGGGCTGGTCTCTGTTTCATAAAGCAGCGTTGTCACCGCCCTGTGTGCACTGCAGAGCACAGGGCAGAGGAGCCATTCAGTGTCTCACCACTTTTAGCTTGTCCTCTGTAGAGCCTGACGTTCAAATCCTGGCCTAAAGATTTCATCCTTGGGTAACTGCCCTGCTGATTCATCACAGCTCTGTTCCAAATCCCCAACACCACACTCAGTCTCTATTTTCTATCATATGCCCTTTGTTGTTAGTCCTAAGAGTCCATTCCCCGCCATGTAAGCCTTCTGCATACCTTGTCTAACCATCAGTTTAGAAGCACTGTTCCAAATCAAAGGATCCATCTGAAACCAAAGACACAGAAAACTGACATCTGAGAACTCTGACAGAAGCGAAAAAAGAAGAGGGCTACATATCTTGAAGGCAGCCCATGGCGTTGGAGCTCTCCCTGTACATCCAGGGCCTTGGCAGGTGGACATCCACCAACCCTGCACCTTCGCCACTATGCAACCTGCCAAAATGATGTTACAGCTAATGCACCAACAGCAGCCAGCCTGACCCCTGAGTAACAGCAAAACGATACCAAAGCTTCCTAGGAGAATCCGCATTACCACTGGTCTTGTTCTGCCAAATACTGAAACGTTAAACGGTACCCAGAGGCCGCAGGCTGAGAAATGGAATGCACAGAATCATCACAGAATGGTTTGGGTTGGAAGGGACCTTAAAGCCCATCCAGTTCCAACCCCCTGCCATGGGCAGGGACACCTTCCACTGGAGCAGATTGTTCCGAGCCCCTGTGTCCAACCTGGCCTTGAACACTGCCAGGGACGGGGCAGCCATGGCTTCTCTGGGCACCCTGTGCCAGCGCCTCAGCACCCTCATAAGGAAGAACTTCTTCCATAACTCTTCCGAGAAAGCACAGGCTTCAGCGCATCCAGAAGCAGCAACTGGAATCAGCCAGCCCAGGGCGATGGAGTGGAGCTGAGCCGTGAGGCTGAGCAGAGCTATAGCTCCATCACCACTACCCATGGACACACCAAGAAGCTGTAAAGCTGCGGTGTTTCTGCTAAGTCATGGATTCATTCTAAATCCAAAAGCAACAATCAATTTCAGTCCCTGGATAAACTCACACTTGCTCCTGAACTTCCCTTGCTGGGAAAACGTGAGCACTGCTGCATTTTTACTTTGGGCTGAGTCCTTTCTGGATAGGCAAGACTTGCTGTTAGGGGTTATTTGGTCCTGTAAGGCGTGTACTCGGCAAAACTGCCCCAAGAGCACATAACCTGGAGTTTTCAAGGATTGCTTTATCAACAGACATGCAACAATGGGTGAAAATCCACAGCCAAAAACTGAAGCAAGCCAGAAGAGGAGGGGAAAAAGATACTTGGCTGCATTTGGATGGTTTCTCCTCTCCCGGTTATCTGGCTGAAGGACAACAGCAGATCTGCACATTTGGCACTGAGGGAATTAGTACTGCTTTTTGCTATCTAGCCAGCTGCAAACAGATATTGGCACTCTGAATTCACCCCCACACTGTCACAGGCATTTCTGCTTCTCACTCCTGTTCCTGCCACCAGCCCTGGCTCCTGCCAACACCAACAATGCCGCAGGTACTTCTGAGAGACACGGCAGGATCTCAGCTGAGCGCTGCTTTGACATAAAACCAGGTGAAGGTCTCGGAGCCTTTTCTTAGAGCCTTCTCTACAGACTGTTTTCCTGTCAACCCACCGCAAGCAAACTACATTGCCTTCACACTGCATGTCACCCTCCAGTTCCCTCCCAAGACTGCTACCTTCCCTCCTCCAGCCATGCTCATGCGGAGCAGCACAGGGACTTGCACCTATTTTGGCCAAGTTTTAACAACGCTGTTGCCTCCATCTGGGAGGTCTCCCCTGCCCGGTACCCAAGGTGGGAATTCCTGCACGTGAGTCCATGCCTGGTTGAGTCCTTCCCCCTCAGCTGAGGGAAAGCTGTGGCTGGGAGGCACAGCTCTGCTGTAAGGGGGGGTTACAAGTTCAGGGAGTGAGGGCTGCCCATGCTTTTGCTTTTGGTGACCTTACACAACATCACCTTTCAGACAAGGAAATCACAGTATCTGAGCAACCAGAGATGGGCAGAACCTGATGGATCCAGGAAGAACGGGACCCTGCTCCTCTACAGCTCCAAAGCCACCTCAGCATTGCCACACAGCATGTTTTGGGCCTGATCAGGCAAAACAGAATGAATGGCACATGCCTAACTTAGTGTAAGCCTTGACTGCACGGAAATTGCTTCTAACTTATGGAGAGTGAAAAAGCTCACAACAGAGGGTCAGGAAGAGCAGAAGTGCAGCACAGCTGCAGGCCAGGGAATGCCAACAAGGTGTCTTCAAGATAACTACAGTGGTTTCCTCCTTGTGGAGCAGCTGTTAAACTATGCAAAGCAGAGTGGAAATGCTCAAGACTGAGAACTCTGAGAAAGAGTGGTGCTCCTTCTTACAAACTTAATGATTAAGAGTTTGCCTGTGCTCCGACAAAGAAGTTTAAGGGTTCTGGAGAGCACCTGCACCATCGTGCTCCTTGCCTATACCCACAAGTTTGAAAGGCTTCAGTAACAGCACCATCTTTCTTTTTGCCAAGAAAAACGGCTTTTAAGAGCCCAAGAGCTGCTTGCTGCCTTTACGGGGCACGACTTATCACAGGGCTAATGGTGATTTGAAAGGGATAAACACAAACCAGACTTTTTGCCTGATTTTTTTCATACTTCAGAGGGCACCATAAAGACATCAGGGTTTGCTCACTTCCCTCTAGCTTCTCACAGTGGGAATTTAAGCCTGTGCTTTGGGAAGGGCATTTCAAAGCTGCACAGTGTGGGGGTTTTATATCACTCACTCATCCTGTCCCTTCCACCCTTCCTGCCTGTGCATGCTGCTGCCCATGGCAGCAGTGCAGCCTGCCCTTGTGCCGAAGGTCGCTGCTCATCATGCTTACAACCCCAGCGCTGGGCCGGGTCAACCACCAGCACACAGGGCAAGCCCCAAACCCCCCCAATGTGTAAAAGAAAGGAAACCAGAGCCATCCACCACATTCTGTTCTTCACAGCAAAGACAGGAGCAGGGGACAGCACCCAAGCATGTCTTCTACAGGCCTCAGCCACAGATCCAAAGCTGGAAGCTGATGCAACTGCAAGCTAAAGCACCTCCTCTCTCAGCAGAACACAGCACCAGCTCCTCGCCCCGAAAGGCTGCAAGGTAGCAGAAAACCTCTCAGCAGATAAGGACCAACTACTGCACAGCCTGGGCCAGGTGCCAGCACCACGGGTGTGAAGGAAGGTGGTGAGAAGGGTGGGGAGGCTTCATGTATTGAATGAAACCACAGCATTCCTCAGGCCAGGCATTACTGCACAGAAGCAGAGCCGTGAAGCTGCGCAGAGATGTGCAGCAAGGAAAGCGCTCCCCGACGGAGCAGGGCGAAAGCGCAGATGAGGGTTAAAGATGCATGTAAAATAGAAGCAAACGCGAGGTAGGGAGGTGAAGGTGCGCTCGCACCCCTTCCAAACAGCACTGTCAGAGCAGCATGTGTCCCACACCACTACCAGCCCCCTGTTCAGCTGAGGCCAAGCCTGCTCCAACCCTCACTGCTGCTTTTAACACACAGTTCCATGTGGAACTCTCGGTCCCACATGCCACCTTTCTTTTCCCTCAAGTCTTCGTGACTATCACTTAACCTCTCACAGGTTTGTGCCCTTGCAGTGCTCAGCGCGGCAATCTCCAGAAAGCATCCATCATCTCTGCACAGCCACAACTAAAGGTTTGTCCCGGCCTTTCTCTGTCCTACACAGCTAAGCTCCGCTGTCGCTGCAGAGGATCAAAACGCACATCCCATTGCATTGAGCGAGCCCAAGCGCGCTCAGCTGTGAAACATCCTGGTTACTGCTCCTGCACCAGCGGAGCAGGCGCTTTCCCCGCCGAGCTGCATCCTCTGATGCACAACTCCTCGCGCACGGCCGCTGCGCAGGGCCGGTAAACATCCCCAAAACATCCCGCGAACGTCCCCAGGCCGAACCGCAGCCTTTCCTGCGGGCTCTGTCCCCCTCCCCAGCGGCATCGCTCGGCTGCACCTCCACCCCACACCCCCCCTGCGTCCTGCACAGCCAGCACATCCTGCGCACCGCGGCCATGTGCGGTGACACAAGTCCAGGGGCACAAACGCTTCCCCAGCGCGACCCGGGGGAAGAGCTGCCGAAAACAAACCAAATCGAACGGGAAAAGATAAGAGCTGAGGGGCAGCGCCGTTTGAATCAGCTTTGTCCCAGCGCCAAAAGCCTCCTCCGCGGCGCGGCCGGCCCCAGCCCGCATCCCCTCCGGGAGCCCGGCCCGCCCGCACGCTGCCCCCGCCGCCGGGCTCACCGGAACCGCTCCTGCCCGGCCGTGTCCCAGATCTGCAGCTTGATCCTCTTGCCCGGCTCGATCTCCACCAGCCTGGAGAAGAAATCCACGCCCACCGTGGGGTCCGAGATCTGGGCGAAGCGCCCCTCGGTGAAGCGGCGGATGAGGCAGGACTTGCCCACGGTGGAGTCGCCGATGACGATCAGGCGGAACTGGTACAGCCAGATGGCCTCCATGCTGCCGCCGCCCGCCTCAGCGCCCGCCCGCCTCCGCCGCACCGCCCATGCCCGGCCCGCGGGCCCGGGGGCAG
>JAOEHY010026702.1:0-13455 GCA_025447955.1 Psilopsiagon aurifrons | reverse complement strand
GTCTCTGCCCATGGCAGGGGGGTTGGAACTAGGTGATCTTAAGGTCCTTTCCAACCCTAACTGTTCTATGATTCTATTAATAGATCCTGTGTATCACCTCCCCCAAAAATCTTTATAAGAGTAGCTACAAGAAATGATACTTTTTTTCCACATTGTAATCATTCTTAATATATTGTGTTGATATTTGTGGTATGGTGGTTTGATGTTGTATTTGGTTTCATCCTGCAAAAATTACTAAGTGATAAGTAATGCTTTCGTAGTAAAAAAGATTATCCGCTTTCCAGTATTACTCTAGCTAGCTTTTTGTTTAAGATCTTGCTGGGGTTTTTTCCACGAATGCAAGAAGGAGTGGAAGAGTTCCTCTGCTGCTTTCTTTCAAGACAGTAGTACAGAGGTTATTTACCTATTACCGTGTAAGAAGATATTGTAGCTAAAGCTATTGTAGGTTCTTGTCGACCTAGAATGTAATTTAGTTTTAATCCATTTTCTGTTTAGTGTTTGATGACTTAACGATAGAATATCCAGAGAAGTGGCTAAGTCCTTGTTTTTCTTCTTTCAGTAATTTCGTATGTATTTTACTGAGAAATTGGTATCTTTGTTTTGTTAAATAAATTTATATTGCCACTTTTATATTTTGCAGGAGAACAAATGGAAGACTGCTTGAACTCAAGTTTTGATTGTCTTTGGGGAACTGAGAAATTAAAGAGACAGAAAACAAATATAGTAAAACCTTCCTGTGATAGTTGGACTGATACTCCTATACCCATGAGTGCATCAGTGAATTCTCCCTCAGAAAGCTATGAGCAGACTTGCTTAACACCACAACAGTGTAGCAGAAGTAGCTTAAGAAAAAAGCAGCTTTTTCAGCGCACTTTGGGGGATAAATTGCCTTTAGAAAAGCAAGATATAAAAAAGTTCCCAGGTAAAAATCAGAATGAAAATATCAAGACTACTTCAGTTGCAAATGAAAGTTCTCTTCTCAAAATCAAGGGCTTGGGTCCTCTTTCTCCTTCCAAAAACACGGCCAAGTTAAGTAATGTTGCTGCAGTGGCTGACAGTATCTCTAATGCACCTGTGAGCAGCAGAAACTTAAGTAAGTGTTCACTGGATAGAAGGTTCCCTATTTACAGAAACAATTGCATCCTTAAAGACAAGAAGAGGAAAAAATTAGAATTACTACCTAGTTTGAAACTGGCCACCTCAGAACTGGGTGAGTCAGGATCTAATGACTTCTGGCAAGCAGATGCTACAGGTAGCAAGTCTTTTGGCTCTGAAGAGTCTTCTTATGAAGAGGATTCTTATGAAGACTTCTTTTCATCATTTAACTTGAATAAAAATGAAGTACAGATACAAGTACCAAAGGAGTCACGGAATCCTCCTGAAGTTTGTTGCAAAGACTCTTTTGCAAGCATGGACTCACTTGATGTGACTTTCTGTAAGCCACATAGTACTTCCAAGGAAAGTGGGAAAAGGTCCATTTCAGCAAATGATCTTTCAGTAAAAAAAGCCTTAAAACCATCTGAGCATCCTGGAAGTGTGCCATTAGATTGTATGTCAGATGGTGAAAAAGATAACACTGCAGAAGCTCTAGATTCTGATGATGTGAATAGCCTGCCTCAGCATGCTCATGAAAAATCCTGCAGAACCAATGTGAATTACAGTACTTACACTAATGGTAAGTCACTACATAAATGTAGAAAATGAAAAGATATCTTGCTGCATTAGGTACACTCATGCAACCAAATTTCAAAATTAACTGTCATTTCCATGGGAAGAATATTTCAGAATTACACCAAAAGAAGAAAATGCTGCAGTGCTGACTTTATTTTTCAGTAAAACAAATGAGTGCATAGAATGGAAAAGAACATCCATTTGTTCTTCCATGCATTACAAACACAGAGAAGTCGCCAACAGATAAGGAAAGTGTGCTCACAAGATATAATGGAAGTAATATGAACCATCTTTTCCCCAAATGCTTGCTGTTCTGTAAGCTTTCTGCTGTATTCAGAAATCTGTTCAAGAAATCAAAGCCTTTCTGTTTTAAATATTATGGAGTTCTTGTAAATTTTTATAAATAACATCATATGGTCCCATGTTCAAATAATTTTTATTTCACGCATTAACGTTGCTACTCAATATCAATTAAGGGCATAAAATGTCTAGTGGAAAAATAGTGGAATCAGCAATTTCTAGCTTGTGCTATGATGAAGATAGAATAAGACATCTGAGACCATGAACAAGAGTTGTAATTGAAGTGTCTTTTTCAATCATGGCTTATTTATATGGCACTGATCGTAGTTTATAATAAAATTTTTGATAGTATTTTTTATATTTCAGCATTTCCAAGTTGTATTAGACTAATTTAATTCAATGTAAATGTATACTGGAATATTTAATCTCAGTAACTTCACTGGAAAATTCTTTTAACTTGCATTGGAGTAATCATTTTCACATCCTAATATTTTGAGCTCTGTTAAGCTTTTCATAGGGTTCAGTATTTGTAATTGTAATTGCATATTTTAGTTTTCAACAGAAAAGTCTGCAGCAATGCATCAATTAATTATATAAAATTAATAATTGCGCTCAACAAACTTGGTATCAGATTTAGAGAATCTTCCAGTGGAAATGTTGAGCAGTGACCTTGCCTGTATCTGTGGGTAATAAGTGAGCTGCAATATTGGGTTCACTACACCTGTACTTTAATGCCTGGAGTGCATTGTTATAACACAGGTTTTTTCTTAAAAAAGAAAAGTTGATACAGGTGTATGTTACACAAGTGTAAATATACACCCGTAAATATATGACCCCCCTGTATGGGGTTTTTTTTCATGCGGCAATGTACTAGACAATGATGCTTAAATTATGTATTTTTTAATGTCAAACCCAGTCTTTTGATTGAACAATCATAAAAAACAAATGGGGAAACAGAAAATATTCTCTACTTTCAAACTAGTTAGTGCTTAACTTTTAAATTCTAGTGATTAATTACGATCCATGTTCTAGCATGTTTTCTTGCTGGACAACTCGTTTAAGATAACAGATTTTGGAGGAGACAAAAAAGGAACCCTATTCAGCAAACAATCTACCCAATATTTATACTTTTTGTCCTTTTTTCTTAGGAACTTCTGTAAGTGTCAGTTTGTGTTTCTAATGATTTTAATACTAGTTGTAATGCATCTGTGATGGCAATTTTCCCAAGTATAATGTATTTAATTTTGTGCACCTGCTGTTTAGTCAAGTAGCACCTCAAATAAGGTTCAACTCAAATTTGACAGCTCAAATGAGCTCACTTAAAATGGAAGTAATCAATAGTGAAAGATGAGTTGTATTTTCCCTAATGCAAGCTCTGTGGAAGAAAATTAAAATCTTGTTTTAAAGTTACTACTGTGACACTGTATAATGAAATAATTGATTTTTATTAAATGCTGTGATTTGAAAACTGGTAAAGACAGTGTATTTTTAAAAGCTGAATAATTCTTTTCACTCTATATAGTTAGGAGCAATCAAATATCTGTATAAAATTCTATCTGTATATGTTTTTAAGATCAAACATTTTTCTTGCTTTTTTTGTGATTTTGGATCAGTGTCTTTAATTATGAGAAGTAAGATTTGATAAGATTTATTTCTACAGACTACCTAGAACTCTTGATTTTACAGAAGTGTAACATGCAGGCTTCATGTTCCCCTGTAGGGTATGCTCAAGGCTGCTCAGTTGTTCTGCTGAAGAGCACAGGTATAAACATGGCTACTTTCAAGTCATAAATCAAGTAGAGAATTCTCACAGGTACAAGAGCTGAAATTAATTAGGCTTTATCAGAAAAGTTGCTTTCCTATTCAAATTCACTTTTTCTTTCTCAGTTTTGTTTCTGGAGATGAAATAAATTGTCTATCCTTCTGATTAAACCAGTCATACCTGATAAATTTCAGAGCTCTGTAATCAGTAAGTGGTGCGTAGTTGGGGTTTGTGTGTCAATTGTAGAATCAACGCCTACATTTTTTAGCAGTTACAAAGTGAGGAAAACCATGGCTTTTCTCTATCATGAATATGAGTTTATGGAAATGCAAAGTCTTTTGTAAAAGTTAATTCTCTATGTTGCTGGAAGAGTCTAAGAACATCTTTGTCATTCACGTAAATTACTTTACTTTGGCACTTTAACCACATAGCATGCTAATACTTGCTCAGCTTTGAATTCATATGGCCTTTTGTCTGAAGCTACAACAATAAATAATATTGGTCAGGGAATGCAGGAGTGTGCTCTTAAGCTTTTATCATCCTAAAATAATTCAGAAATTTGAACTTGGATTTAGCATTGTTTCCAATCTTAAAAATAAACTTAGGGCTTAGTTGAATGAATTTTAGGTATTTACAGTGTTTGTGAGAAAAATATTATGTTAGTTAGCCAAAAAACATAACCTAACATGCATTAAGTGTTAGGTAATTAATGTAGTTCAGTGTTAAGATGGGGAATCTGGAATATCATTCTATTATTTAGTGCAAAAATGATTACATTTAATTGAAGTTTAATTTAGATGAATGAGTTTTAACTTAAGTTTAAGTGCTAGGTGCTTAGTGTTGCTGAAAATTTTTTGTATGTTTATGTCTTTAAAAGCATACATGTGAAAGCTTCCTTAGATTTGATGTGCTTTGGGGTTTTTTTCCTTCAGTTTTTGAAGGAGACCAGCTCACTAAAAACACTGTATTATGTCCTGTATTGAATTTTATTATAGAGTCATAGAGTAGTTAGGGTTGGAAAGGACCTTAGGATCATCTGCTTCCAACCCCCATGCCATGGGCAGGGACACCTCACTATTATGTCCTTTTAAGAAACCCATGAGAGATTATTGGAACAAAAAGGACAAATATTTTTTAATAGAGGAACAGGTTGAGGATTGTTCTGATGTAGTTAAATTTATGAAGCTTGATGCCACTTGTCCTAAAGCACATAAGCTAGCTAAATTTTTCTAAACCATTAACAGGTTCTTTTTGAAGATGTGGTGGGCACATATGCTTTCAGGTGACTTCAAGAATTTTTGTTCTAAATAGCAAAAACTTGGTATTTTCCCATGCTGGAATAATAACTACAGTAACAAAAATCGTTAAATATTCTATTTGTGAATATTGGAATCATAGAATCAACTAGGTTGGAAAAGACCTTTAAGATCATCAAGTCCAACCATTACCCCAGGACTGCCATGACCTCCACTAAACCATGTCACTGAAGGCCTCATCTACATGATTTTTGAACACTTCCCTGGGAAACCTGTTCCAATGCCTGATCACCCTCTCTGAAGAAATTTTTACTAATACCCAAACTAAACCTCCCCTGGCACAGCTTGAGGCCATTACTTCTTGTCGTATTGCTTGTTACCTGGGAGAAGAGACTGACCCCACCTCACTGCAATCTCCTTTCAGGTAGTTGTAGAGAGTGATAAGGTCTCTCCTGAGCCTTCTCCAGACTAAATAATCCCAGTTTCCTCAGCTGTTCCCCATCAGACTTGTTCTGCAGATCCTTCACCAGCTTTGTTGCCCTTCTCTGGACCTGCACAAGCACCTCAGTGACTTTCTTGTACTGACGGGTGCATAACTGAATGCAGGATTTGAGGTTCACCACTGCTGAGTACAGGTGGATGATCACTGCCCTGGACCTGCTGGCTATGCTATTTCTGATGTGGGTCAGGCTGCTCTTGGCCTTGGCTGCCTGGGCACAAGCTGGCTCATGTTCAGCAGCTGTCAGGTATTAGTAACTGAAGGGTTACTCATGATGACAAATTCAGATTTGCTTTCTTCATAGTTGGGGTAAATAATTGTAGATAATTACAAAATAGTAGGTAAGATACAGTTTCATTTCAGTGACACTTCATTATCTTCTCAAAGTAAAACACTGATTAGATAAGCATGATTTTGATTTGAACAAAACTAGCTCACTTCTAATCATGCTCAATAACTAATCATTACTCTGTTTTTTGACTTGAGATATGAAATGGAATTTTGAAGGTAATATTCTGTATCAAATCTCACTGGTGTGATAAATGATCATGTATGACTAGAAGCTTAAATTGCAAATTAAAGTCACTCTGATAGCTGTAATGGAGTATTATAACTAATGGAATATTATAATTAGAGCTGTTGATTTTGATACCTGTAATTGAGTGATGTTTTAGCAGAGAATTTACAGGATATAATGGACTGCAGTGGCAAGAGTTACCTGCAAATTTGAACTAAATTTAGGGATAACTTAACAGTGGATGGAATTGCTTCAGTAAGTTCTGTTGACTTTATCTGAAATACCCTAGGAAAAGCTACTAAAGATGAAATTTTTTTACTTGTAACCAAGAAACTTCTTTAAAAAGAAATGATCATGGAAAAACATGTAATAGAGAGTGAAGCTTGAGACCTAAAGGACGGAAATGCTGGCAAGTGCTTGAGAAGTCCCCATAGTCAGGAGGGAAGTAGTAGGAACTGGATTGTGAAGAATAAGCCTTATTTATGTAATGCATAAGATCTCCAAGCTGATAATCAGAGATGATGGACATGGTTCTCTGTTCTTGCTGTGCTGTAAATATGGAAAAAACAATAAGGATGAGCTTGAACTAGAAAGGTCCAAGTATACAAGTTTTGAGACTTTAATCCTAAGTGGGGCAAGAGCTGCAGAACTCGAGAATTCAGGCCTAGAACAGAAAAAGGAATGTTACACCACTTCTTACTGTCTCCCCCTAACCGAGCTGCCCCACTAAAAAATAACAGTGGAGTGTCCTTTTACAGTGACTGAAATAAGTTGACAAAATTGATGAAATGAACAGAGGCATACCTTGCTTCACTCTCATCTGCTTGGGGAAAAGCAATGGACTAGATTATCTCCTGACATACTTCAGAGTCTTGGTTTGGATTTTTTTATTTTTAATTCAAAACACATGTTTAAAAAATCCTGTTCTCTGTGTAAAAGGAGTTAAATTTCCTAGCTTTTTTAAAAATTTTTTTAATTGTGTAACAAAATATTTTCTACTTGCCAACAGTCCTCCTCAGTGATTGAAGATGATGAGTCTCAGTGCAATATTAAATAAAATTAAGTATTTAGTTCTTCCTTTGCTAAAAGACATTTTGTGTTTAATATTGAGTTTAAATTAAGGATTGTATCCAAAGCCAGGATACTTGTGTTGCACAAAAATTACTCTAATACTGTGTAAATTGACATGAAACTTGCAACTTTAGCATGAAGAAGTGATTGAATTTTGAGTAGTTTAAAGTTTATAATTTTAAAGTAAGTAATCAGTAATGGAAAATGTCATCATTTTTTTGTGTTGCAATTTATTTTTATTCTCTCACTTCAGGGATTAAGAGTCTAAGTAGCTGACAGAGAAAAAAGAAGTAATTCTTAGTTATATATGTAGTCGCCGTAGTAAATGTGAATAGTATCCTTCAGTATTTTCCAAAAGTAATCGGAATAAGCTTATGTAGGAGGAGCTGAATTTAAACCACTTTAATAACTAATTATTAAACTTTCTGTAACTGGTCTCATGTTTCTCTGAAATGGTAGACTCCATTGAATTAAATTTGTGGAAAATTATGTACTTAAATCTTCAGTAATTATAACTTCATTGATCAAAAGATAGATTGAAATTTCTCATGTTTTGCAAGCAGGCTAATCTCTCAAATGATTCAAAAGTTTGCTAGATTTACTTGCAAAGTGTTTGAAAACATATTTCAGACCTTCAAGTTGTTTCAGATAAACACATTTTATACTGAAAGCATAAACATTTCAATAAGAAAAGAGAAATCTAGCCACCACTGCTTCAAACTCTTCAATATCTCTGTATTCAGAGAAATTGCAAATTTTGTAATAATTATAAAGCAATTTAGCCAATTCTTTACTTGTAGTTAATACATGATTTTCTAAATACTGGAAATAGGGAGTTTTGCAAATAGTTGATTTACAAGATCAAATACCAAAAGATTAATTCAGATGCTCAAACATTGTTCTTCTGTAACTGAAATACAATGGAAAAATAGCTGGTACATATTATCAAAACTTAGGTATCTTCATTGTACATAGCTCTATGTGCTATGATAAAAATAATTGTTGGCAGTTTCATTTCACAAGATTACATTTTTCACTTTAAGTTTCTAAATTTGGTTTCTAGGTGATGAAAATCAAGTTTCAGAGTGTCATGCTACTGATGGCTCTTGTAGAAGATTTAATCAACAAAAGAATAAGAACAATGGTGGGTTAAGAAAAAAAAGAAGACTCCAAAAGGTCAGTTTAACTGGACATATTCTTTGTTAAGCTTTCTTTTTCTTGGAGAATCACCAACTGCCTTTGTATATGCATTCTCTATGAGCTATCAGTTTAAAAAAATTCTGAATCTCACTTTCTTTGAGATGTTCTGGCAGTGCTCAAGGCCAGGCTATATGGAGTCTTGGGTTTAGTGTGTGGTGTCCTTGCATATGGCAAGGGGGTTGGAAGTAGATGATCTTAAGGCCCTTTCCAACACTAACTATTCCATGATTCTGTTTTGTGAATGGTGTTCAAAGACAGTACATATAACCACGGAGATTAGCTTTCTTGCAACTTGTGCCAGCCTGACATTGTAAAGAAGGTTAGTAAGCCAGCTCAAACTGTTTTTGTTGGAAAGCTAGTGAAGTAACCTGAAAAGATATTTGTCTTTTTTGGACAAGTTACTAAATGGAGTAGATTTTTTTGTTAGTTTTATAATGTATCATCTCCAGTAGATGTTTCTGCAGGATAAATTTTTATGCAACTTTTTGTTTTTCTAGGTTAAGGTAAAGGTAAATTTCTTAAGTTAGTATTAAGCTCAGTTTGGATGTAAAAAGAAATTAACGTGTGTGAGAGCATTGGGTCAGCACTGAAACAGTTTTACGTAGTTTGCCCTTGTAAAAGTTTTGTCTAACTAAACAAAAAAAGTCAGGAAAATAGATAGTAGTTCTTTTTATCAGTAAGTAGCAAGTCATGCAAATAAAATGCACACTAAAAGATGTCTGAGATAATTATATTAAATAAATTAGGTGTTTCATTGGTAGCTATTGTTGGAGTTTCAAAGAGATTCAAAGAAATTTTGATTCTCTTTTATGTAAAAGTTCTGAGGCAGTGCAGTTATTAGGCTGTTCAACCTTTTAAACATTCTGAATATGGGATATTAATCTCCATAGACCAATGATCAAGTCTGGATTAAAATTGTTATTTGGCTTTTTGCCTGCATCTTACTGCTTGTTAGTTTTCTTCAAGTTTTTTTTTTCACTTTCTCTTCCTAAGGATATGCATGTATATTATTTGTATAACTAATAACTGAAAGCATTATGTAAAATATATAAATCAACTTTAATCTAGAGTCATGTGCTATAGAAACATAATAAGATGGTTTGCTTTTTAGGCTAAAATATCTATCCAGAACACAAAAAATCTGACTAAGGCTGCTAAACATATATCCACAAACTATACTCAGTGGCACTTCCTCAGGCTAACTGCAGAATTAGTGCTTGGAAGTTTATCGGATTTGTTGGTACTGGTTCCTCCTTCTGTGTAATAAAGTGTGCTAATTTTGATTAATTTCTCTTAAAGAAAAAGATCCCAATGTCAGTATTACATACTGGAGAGAAACAAAACCCAATATGAAATTCTTTTTCATTGGTACCCTTTTTCAGACCTGGCATTGCAGCCGAAGGTGCTTTCTTTGAATGATTCTGCTCAGTATCTGCTTGCAAAGCATTCTCTGTGAGGTGTTTAACACTAGCAAAAAACTAAGTAGTAGCTGGAGAAAATTCCTATTCAGCATTTTGCGACTGCTTCTTCCACCTATTTCAGCTGGGTGATAATACAATTTGACTCAAGTATCAGTAAAATAGCAGTACGTACTTACTTCTATGTCATGAATGTTGGAGTTTTTTAATGATTTTAAGGGTTTCTGTGTGCAGTTTCACTGTGCATATTCATATAGAGGCAACATTGGGGTCTTTATGATTGAAAAGTAAAAAGAATTAGACAGGAAGATTTTATGTGGTTTCACCAGTCTGGCAACTCGACTGTTGCACAGGAAAGTTTTACTTCATGTTTTCCTCAAACAATTGTCTGTTAATATATATTAAGTTCTTATAAGTATGTCTATTTAAGATCTGTTTTTCATTGTGTGTATGCATACATACATGGAAAATTCATAAAGCCAATGTTGGAAATCCCTAGAAAAGCTTTAGTGAAGTGATTTTAAGAGGATATTGTGTTGAACAAAATTAGACTCTGAACAGTTGTAAATAAGTTGCAAAGCTTCTCTAGTACCAGTCATAACACATTCTTGAAGTTTTTTAAAAAACAGTGAAACATTATAAAAAAACTTATTAAACACTTCTCTGTGGCTTCAGTTTAAACACTGCAACATTTTGCTAATGCTAGACAATGTGAAAGTAGAGTTAAATTAGAAAACTTTAGTTTGTTTTCTTTGCTCAAAGTAAAAAGTGAATGAGAGTATACTGTGAGGGTGCTGAGACACTGGAACAGGTTTCCTGAAGAAGTGGTAAATGCTTCATCCCTGGCAGTGTTCAAGGCCAGGTTGGACAGAACCTTGGGTGACATGGTTTAATGCAAGATGTCCCTGCCCGTGGCAGGGGGATTGAAACCAGATGATCTGAAGGTCCTTTCCAACCCTAATCATACTATGAGACTCTAAGAGAGAATTATATATATGTATATATTATATCGTAAAAAACAAAACAACAAAAAAACCCATGCAAAACAAAACAAAACAAAAAATCCACCCAAAACCTAAAAAAACAACAAAACCCACCTTTAAATTATAGTCATTGTAGAGTATATGCAGTTTTGTACTCCACAGTTCCAATATGAGGTTTCAACTCATATTGCTGGTGTTCTGGGAATCTGTTGTGTTACCTGTTAAATTTGCTACTTAGCTGCAAGTCTCTTAACTTGAGAAGCAATGTAAATGGCAGGGGTTTTCACAGAGTAAGAAATCTAATACCTCTCAAAAAAACATTTTAGAGTTTTTCAGAATGTAATTTCTAGGCAATGTCTGAACTGAAACTTTTTAGTGTACTTTAATTATAACTCATTCACTACAGTGAATGCAGGCAAGTAGGCATTTGGAGTCCACTGTGTGATGGTAGATATTAAAAAAGCCATATAAAAATATATTTGGAAATATAACCAGGTGTGTTAGCATTGTTTACTTCCATAGTTATTTCAACTTGTATTTGTAGTTTCTTTAATATAAAATAAGATTTAGAGTCTATTTCTCTGCTGTGCTATTGTGTTATACTTCTGTTTTCTTCAAAACCTCATGCAGATTGGGTCGAGTTTCTTGAATTTTGTTTTAGCTGAAGTTGAAATCAAGAATGACTTTATTCAGGTACTTCTAATATCACAATTTTGGATTGCAAGTACTCATATATTCTTTCCATCTATACTATTTATATAGGCGTGTTTATTGTACTCTAAACACTGAAGACTTCTAATCAGTTATCTAAAATTGTACTGTCAACAGAAGCCACAAGAAAGAGCGGATTATAATGGGAGCTGCAGGTATGCTGGAGAAAGATAAATAAGATTTTCAGGAATCTTTAATGGCTTCAGGAACAAGCATTTTGGATTTTAAACCATACCAGCACCCTGAAAAACCCAGGAGTTTTGGTAGTTTGGGCTTTTTCAAATGCAGCACATAAAGGTAGATTTATAAAACTGCCCTTTAGATTTGAACTTGTTTGTTTTGGACACGACAGCCCATAATGGAAGATAGTTCCAGATTCCTCCATAAAGAGCTGGTAAGGCTAAACACTGTGGATTAATGCCTATGAATGTCAGCAGGTGGCTTCCCTGGTCAAAAAATCTTAAAGTAGATGATACTGAACTGCAGGGATAAAATAAGCCCTTTATGCGCTGCAATGCATTTTTCAGTTATTCCATAGAATGGAATACATAGCTGCTTATTGCTTTGCATAGGGAGGACAAAGTAAAAAAAAGTAACTAAAAATGATAAAGCAAAAAGTGTTTTCAAACGAGCTAGTTACAGTGTTGTTAATTAGCTGGTAGGAGGATTGAGGACTCATTGCTTAATGTCACAAAAGTGTTTACATTTATCACAATGCCTGTGGTATGTCATAAATGTAAACATTTTGTTCTTTAAACAGATCAGAAAAACGCTTACTATGAATAACCAGTTAACTGCCATTTTTATTCAAATAGAAGTTGTTTCATTTTTTTATGAGGGGTATAAGGGGTGATAGATAACTTTTAAAGGATCTAACAGTATCATATCACTAGAAATGCAACCTGGATAAATTTTGCACTTAAACCCACTCTTAAAATACTGTCTTCTTGCATGAATAGAAGAAACTGTTCAACCATGTGAAAAAAACCCAACAAAACAGTTAAGCATCGTAAGAGATAATTAAAACCATATTTTCACAGTGAAGACAGTATGGACTTAACTGAAAATCCTTCAATTTTGTTTTAAAACAGATTGATTTTGGCTTGTATTTCTGTAGCTCTTGTATTTGAGTGAAGGTCAAGTTATCAACATTGAACTTAGAGATTTTTGAAGGAAGAAGTTTTTAAAAAGAATCTAAGCTCATGCTGAGGAACAATTAGTTTGAAGCAGGCCATTGTTATATCCTGTGATCAAAATCCTTTTTGAAAATATTTTTTTCATGGCAAAACAAATTATAGTATCCTGAAAAATCTGTAACTGTAAAACATGAAGCATCTTGCCAGACATTCAGGAAAGTAACTCTATGTCTATATTTGATATGTGTATTTCTATACTGTCAAAAAATGGATTGTATCAGTTTAAGGGACAGCATCTGTATATGTTTTCTTACAATTTTTATTTAGTAGTTGCTTTGAATAAGTAGGTGTCTTAAACACTGATACTCAAAACGTTATTTGAGCCACAAATTTTACATGAAGTAATTCTGAAAGTGCCTGACCGACTCTAGCTGACAACAATGAATGACTTATTACTGTTTAACTGTAGTTATCTAGCTGGCTCAACATAAAGTTGAAAAAAAAAAAGCTGCTGGTAAATAAGCTTTTAAGCAGACTACATTGTGGGACAAGTAACTTTGAAAGTGTCAGTGATAAAAGGATCTAATGTTATACATTACTCAAGAAAATTTATTTCCTTGATGTGTCTGAAATATGCTACTGAATGGGACATTGAAATCCAATAAGAAAGTTAATTTTTATTGGCAAGACACAGCTTGTATTATTGCTAGATCCAAAATATAGCTGTGGTCATTTTTTCCAAATGTCCAGGTTTTATAGAATCATAGAATAGTTAGGGTTGGAAAGGACCTTAACACCATCTAGTTCCAACCTCCCTGCCATGGGCAGAGACACCTCCCACTAAACCATGCCAACCAAGGCTCTGTCCAACCTGGCCTTGAACACCGCCAGCAATGGAGCATTCACAACTTCCCTGGGCAGCCCATTCCAG
>JAOEHY010026698.1:0-19163 GCA_025447955.1 Psilopsiagon aurifrons | reverse complement strand
TTTCGATTCTCCTTCCCATCCCTCCAGGAGCAGAGGGAAGAAAAAGGGGGAAGTGAGTGAAAAAACTGCGTGGCTGACTTATGGCTTAAACCATGACAGGGTTCATGGCCATTTTTTTTTTTGACTACTATATTCATCAAGTAAAAGTTGAGGGGTAGGAAACAGCTTTAGGAAATAATGAGAAACTAGAAATAAGATATTCATCTTATCACAGTTTAGTTAGAAGCTGGGTGTAAGCCAGGATTTGAAATTGAAGATGCAAAAATTAATGTCAGAGAGTGATAAGGGCTGTAAATCACATGCATTTACATGCGATCAGTCTTGTTACACAGGAGGATTATAGCATGATTGACAACAGAGGAAGTATTAATTTGTAAGGATCAAGATTTTGATGTTAATAGAATTTGATCATCTGACTTACCAAAGGCACAGAACTGAAATACTCTAATGACAAAAGGGTGAATCATAACTGCACAGTAGATGGCTTAGGGACCCTGAATTTTCTGTTCTTCCACTGTAAAAAATTATTACTCCTGTATCTTGTGATTCTACATCCTTGGCCTATTCATCAGAAAGTCTTGCATATATCCTGGGCAAGTTACTGTCTTTTGTGTTTTATACCCATTATGTGATTTAACCTGTTGTGTTGAAACATCATTAAGTTATCTTTCTTTCTGATTTCCCTGGGTACACTAAAGGAAAGATTTTCTAGCTGTGACTGTTCTTATGAACTTGAAAGTGGATTTGGGTCAGAGGCTGAGGCACTTTAAAGGATTAGTTGAATGAGGGCTTTACAAGATCTTTTTCTCTCTTTTTCTTCCCTTGTTATTCCTGTTATGGGATCAGTGATCCACAGGAGCTGTGTGTGAACCCTTACAGGGAACTTCAGCAGGCTCCAGTTTGTTTTTTTTTCCATGGGTCTTCAAAGATGATGAACCATGATGTTATCTAGCCTGTGATGTTTTTCTGTCTTCCTCTGTTTCTTCTGTAATCTCATTCTGGTCAATACTATGGTCAACAATTGGGAATTTTTTTATTGCTGTCTGTATATCCATATCTTGTTTCTTCTATCTCATTAGTAATTTAATGAAATGTTTTCTGAATTCAAGAACCAGCATAAGGGTAACAGAAAGTGGGCTATTGCTGGAAGTAAGAGATTGTAAGAAGAATTCAGTGCTTGATCTGCAGTGTACATACTAGCTGCATATCTGTAGATTTTTCTTAAAGCAATGGCTCGTTTAGTTTTGTCCTCATTGCAATATGAACGTAATAAACATGTTAGCATGTTGCACAGCACTGTGGACTTGTTTGGCATGTAATGATTTTTGTGGTGTTTGCTCAGATCTCTGTGTCCTAGCTAATCATGTCCAGATTCCCATATACCATGTGCACTATGCATATGCCACCTCCAAATCCATTCTCGAAATGTGGTTTTGAAATGAACATTTCAAAACCTTATTTTGAAAAGTTCCACTCTGCAGTGGACCAGAAAAATTAGGTGTGCATGACTTTGTGCTACATGCTGTAGTCCATCATGCGATGCTGAAGAGGAATCTGCATTGAGATGATTACATTTGGACTTCAGAATGCAGAAGGCTGAAAGAAAATTCATGCTGCTTTTTCTACACTCATATTTGTGTTTCCTCATCTTCCCATTGGTCATTGGTATAATGATTTTTTAACAAATATTTAACACTTATACAGTTACTGTGCCACCAGCAAAATAGCTCATCTAAATAAAGAAGAAACCAGACAAGGAATCAAAGCTCAAATTCTTCCTTTGCCCCTGATGTCTTATGTGCATTTTGACAGCTTCTATAAAAACTTCTCTTTTTCTGATTTTATATCTTTTAAACGAAAAATCATGAAATCCAGAAAAGAAATAGTCTGAACTATATACCCATTAAACAACTTTCTTTAGGTCTGACTACATGTTCTTGGGATAGTAGTAATGGTAAGGACTTTTTTCCGCAAAAAACATTACATTTTCTGACGATACTGCCTTAACTTATTATTGAAATATGCTCTTTTAAATGGTTTTCTTTGAGAGGATGGCTTCTCTTCCAGGTCCAGCATGACTTATTGCTTTTAAGTCCCAGTTCATTTTCAAAATAAAGGAATAAAATGTTGTGCGTGATTTATGAGTATAAATTTGGAGCAATTCTAGGGAAATGAGTGTGGTTGCTCCAGATTTACTACGTATAATAGAAAGGTGATGGGCATGCACAAAACTACATTGTCTTTGCAACAGCAAGGGAAGGAATGCTGCACTTCAAAAATATTGATGTGATTGATGGTGATCATTGACTTCACTATCTTCTAATAGAGTGTTTTTACATTTTTCACTGGTAATGTGTAAAGTTACTCACATCTTCAAGGGAATCAAACAGTGTATTTTCTTGGACATATAGAGAGATAGCTTCTAATATGAAGGAAGAAAATATTGAAGGGGAGAAAGAACTGGGAGCAGGCACATGTCATATACCATCAGAAAATATTTCACTTCTATTCAGTGTTGCATGATTCAGTGCTTTACCCAGTGATTGCTACCAGTCCAAAACTGAAGATCTGGCATAAACTATTTTTCTTCTGTTCCAAAGGTTCATCAGACTCCACTGGAACTGGCAAAATGACCTTTGTTGATTCTGAATGTCTTTAGATGATGTCCCAAAGACATAAATATAGGAATAATGGTGCATTGTGTTTAAGGTTTTAGTATAGGTTTCAAGAAAACTAGATATAGCTTCATTACGGGTCTGGACAAAAACCTTATCTCTGCTGTTTGTACACTGAGGGTAAAACTGCTGTAACTCATGTCAAAATCCTTACAAGGATAAATCCATAAAGTCTCAGGATGCACTGACATATATTGCCAGAGGGACTATATTGATAGATAAAAGCCACTGTGCTGTCAACAAATATCTTACTGGTACATATAAAAATTGATGAGCTTTTCTTACTCTGTTGGATGGCTTGAAAACCAGGAGAATTGTGACTCATCTCTGTCAGTTATTTTAGCTATGACCTGAATTTTCTAAGTGCAAAAGGTCTAGCCTGAAATGCTCATACCTGCATTAAACACAGGGCTGGATTTGCTTTGCCAGTTGGAATACGTGGATGTTTTCCTTGTGTAGCAAGCTGTGAGTGACTACATTATTACTGAAAGAAATCAGACCACGAAATAGTTATGATGGTTTGTGAGCTACAGATTTTCATTTGTGAAGAATTACAGATGTATTCCATGATGTCTGAAATTGAAGTAGGTGTTTCATCTTTTAAAGTCCAAAGAATTGTTTTGCATTGTTCCAGATAATAGTTCAGAATATGTGAAAAAAAAAGGATATAATTTTCAGCGTGGGTTGTGACTTTTTCTTTTTTCTCTGTTTGAAACAAAACTGTCAGTCAAGAAATAAACTCTCTAATCAGTCAGGAAAGGTATCGTGTCTCATCATGTCATCTAGAAAAGTAGCTGACAAAATATTTTATGAAAATCAAACAATGTGGCAGGTTTGAAATGTTCAATGGGTGCTTTATTAAAAAATCTCACATTAGAGCAAATTACCAATGAAAGGCCAGGAAACCATTTGAATGTGCTAAGGCAGATAATAAATTTCCAACAGATATGTAGGAAATATCATGAAAAAATTGTATGCTTTTTGTGTTTGAGTGACTTTAAAAACTGTTGAATAATATACTTCCAGATGTGGGTAGTGGCTTATATTTTTACTTGCAAGAGAATCAGGACCAGTTGTACAAACTGCCTGGGGACAGGCAACAGACTGGCTGTCCTCCTGAAATGCTTTTCAGTATCATTTCCTATGACTGTGTCACTGGAATTAGTCTAGATAAAGTTGACTGATTTGACTACTTGTAGGTCTGTGCAGATAGCAGACCAAGCTAAGCTACCTTGCAGTGCATGCAGTTATTGCTACCCGGTGAGCTTACCACAGCTGGATACTCCCAGGTTGGTACAATAGACCCAGCTTGTGGCTCTTCAGTTCTTGCCTGCCAGGTCTGAGCAGAGTTATGTGTTTTTCTTCAGAGCCAGTCACATACTTGAGCTCTTTGCCTGACCACTTCTTTGCAAATGATGATGAAACTTTCTACCTCTAGTTACTCTCCATAATAAGGAAGTATCCTTTCCCAGACAATGCAATGTTCAAATTATTCTGGTAGTAAAAGCAGAGCAAAATAACTTTGTAAGACAGCTTCTTAAAAAAACACCCCTTTCACTCACAAGGAGAGACTAGCCAGAGTATACGCTCAGCATCTTCCTTGCCTAGTGATCTGTGAGTTACCCTTGTAGTTAACCTCAGTGCAAAATCTCAAACTAAATCCATCTTCCTTGCTGTCTCATTTCTGAGAGTCTTTCTGTCTTTAATGATTCTGTTCAGGATTATGAGATACCCTTTTTCAGCCCAGGCTTCCTTCCATGTTTGGTCCACCATAACGAAGCTTCCCGAAAAGGTGTCTGAAGATGTTTTTACTCTTCTTCCCATCCAAGCTATTTACTCTGCTTATGCTTACTTTGTTGATTGCAAAGAATCTCAGGATTCATGATGCTCAATTGATCTTCAGTGTTTGATTTTTAACACCTTCTGATTTACAAGTTTAAGGTAGAAGCTGGAAGACAATTTTCATTAATAAAATGGAGGTTGCAGTTTGATACAGACAGATAGAGTAGGATCAGACCTGCCAAATTTAGATGTCTATAACGTAGGTATCTGCATCTGGGCATGTTTACAATCTCTTCATAGTCAGTGCAGAAAAACAGGCACTTCCAAAGGCAGAAACCCTCTTATTTAAAAGCAGAAATCCAAAGTAAGTGAGGAGAACTGCCTAATTCCCTCCATTTGCTGTCAGTGGACCTTGGTGACTGACCAACAAGGAATTAGGCGGGATGTATCCTGGTTCATATACACACCAAGTTGACACATCTGTTGTACTATGTTGCTGTATGAAATCTGCAGAATTGTGAGCAGAATCTACTCTATTGAAGTGATTCTGTTTGGTTCAGTAGAAGCAGAATTTAGAAAATGCCTCCAGGAAACCCAGTCCCCTCACTGTTGCTGTCTTCTGAGAGCTGCAGGGCTCATGGTTGGCTCAGCAGGAGGTTTCTCCTCCTCACACCTATATTGTCACAGACTGTTTGCAGGGGAAGGGAAACTCAGTTGCCTACAGGATCTCCAGCATCTCTTTACTATGAAAGCTTTGACCCTATAGGAAAACACAAATATATGTACCTGGTCTTACTACTTAGCTTTTTCCCCCAAATCACTCTTTGTTTTACTTCACAGTCCTTATCTAACATTTTCTATAGACAAATGTTTCTGATGAATGCCCGTTGATTGAACGAGGCCCAGATGAAGCTGTGACACGGATGAGGAGGTGGTACTGTGGTCAATCAGGAGTATTTGTCCTGCACGGAGCAGTGCTGATAGGTCTCCCAGCTTCCTGCTAGGAAATCTACTCCTGGCTTATACTGTATATTATGCTAAATCTGCCTTGTCCATGGAAAGCAGAAATAGCTTGTTTACTTATAGTAAATACCTGTAGGTGTATGAGTTGTGCTGTAGCCTATTTTACATATGGGAAAAATGAACTAGAGCATAGTCATTGCTGGAACTACCACATTCTAACCATTGTTAAGAATACCAGACAACAATCTGTATTCATTATGTCCCATATCTCCCCAACTAATCAAACAGAAATTTGCTTTTAGATGGTACTGTTCTCTCTCCTTTGCAGATAGTCATAAACACAAAAAGTGTATTTGCAAGACTGGAAAGACACTTCTTTTTCCCTCCTACACACAGTGTGACCTGTATAAAATGGTATTCTTTTTCTCTGCCTTCAAGCCAGTCTTAATCCAAACCCCCATTGCTTGTCTATTCCTTATACATTAGTCCTTTTTTATCTAAAAGGAGTTTATAATGCTTTATCAGTTTCAGCAGTGGTCAGAGACCAGATAAGACAAGTGATATCGTATGAAAATATTATCTAGCAATTCTGTTATGAACAGCACTGAGAAAAAGAAAACTTAATGCCCTGCTGCTTCAAAGTAGTGTAGTCAAGTAGCTCCACCAGAGATCAGCTCAGTTGTTATAACCCCTCAGGATTCCTCTATACAGCTCATGCCCTTCCAAAAGCTTTTCACAAGACATTTTCCATGGTTCTGCAGGGTAAAGATTATCTGGAGCTTGTTGGACACTGTTGTCTGCATGGTCACACAGCCAGTCTGCTGTGTGACAGGAAACTTTTATTATTAAATGCTAAAAGGGGGAAAAAAAAGGTATGAAGAAGACAGGTCTTTCTTCCTCAGGGTAAAATATCTTCCTTTCAAGCTGTTCGACAGATAGGAGTGAGCCAGCCACCTTGTATACGGTCATTAAGAGCATCTCCCTCTCTGCTGGGAGACTGTAATAAGCTTTGTCTGTCAGATCTTCTCACCCCACCTGCTAGATAAAATAGTCTGCTGTGTGGGGGCCTCTTTCCTCATGCCAGAGAAAACATTTAACTTGCTGCTTCTAGCTCGGTGGGGTGCAGTATACCTGCCATGCTCTACCCTGCCGAAAGCCCCACGTGTACTGTGCTGCCCAGTGTATCTATCCTGCATCCCACATGGGTCGGTAAAGAACCCCCACCCAGACACATTGGAGGCTCCTAGGGTATGATCGAGATCTCACCTCTTTTCTCACTTGTCTGGTGACCTCGTTTCACACATCTGATTTTCTTTCTACAGCTCTTTTTACAATTTGTCTCCTGTTCAGCTTCTGATTTGCTAGTTACTTTTTTCCCATCAACTATTTGAGTATGTTATACTTATAAAAGTGCTGTTAGGTTTTTTCCTTTCATGCTATTGTATCCTACCCCTAGCGCCCCATGAGATAGATTAATTTTTTGTTTAGTTTTTTATCTTTACTCTTTTTTTCAGATTTTAGTTAACAACACCTCTTTAATTATTCTTTTACCTTTGCCATCTGGAGTGTCGCTTTTTTCTTTTTCTCACCCCTAACTCTTTCTCACTTTCATCCTGTTTGAAATTTTCAGTACCCTGTGGCTTCAAACTGTGTAATAATCACCTCATTCTCTGGTTTATATCATTTAAAGAGGCAAAAAGAATTTGAAAAATCATTGTTTCAAGAGCTCCCGATTTTGCTGAGCAGTGTAGGGGAGGGCGATCAAAGTTCATAAAAATCAAACTAATATTATAGTATGCGATTTGTAAGTGAGCAAGACTAATACTTCATATGGGGCCTAAATTGTCCGTGCAAAGGCTGATTTCCATTTCATCCCAATCAGACTCACTACTGTCCTTCTCTAGCAAACCCCTATTCCCAAGTAACTTCTCTTATACCGTTATAAATATTTATTCTTTAAAAAAAAAAAGGACACCTGATTTCCTGACACAATTTTCAAATGTACACTTTTATATGAGCAGAAGCAGCCACGAAGGGTTGTTCCCCATCCTAATCTATAGTTTCTTAGCATTACAAGTAGGCAATAACTTACATCTGAGCAAAATAGTTGTCAGACATTTTACACTTAATTTCTTTGGGAGAAAACACATTTCCAAGGTGACAGGAAAGGGTATAAGGAATCAGGTTTCAGGCTTAGTCCTGAAAAACTCCCTGAGAATGATTCTCATCTCTTCCTCCTTTGAAGACTTACATGAAGCAACTCCTGCATCCTTACACATCTCCAAAGCTAAAGAGGGCTCTCTCCACTTCCTTTGGTGGATGAGAGTGTCATGAGGCTTCAACAGTACTCTATCAAATTTAGGACCTGAAATTTCCAGCAGCCACAAAACCTTAGTTCACATTGTAGCCAGACATGGTTTTTGACTCTGGAGAGCTGTAATTCCATCCTCTAGAGACAAGTGAAGTGTCATCCATACAGAAAACAAATGAAGAGAGAGTACTCCTGGTAAGGGACAGGAGGGACTCCCTTGCTCGAGTGTAGCAGTTCTGGAGAGATGAATTTGCCTCCTGTATTTTTTATAATGTTATTTTAAACTAGGCATGGCAAGAAATCCAAAGAGCTATAGAAATTGTTCTGAAATTGAATTGAAAGCTCTTTTGAATCTTTTATATATTTTCCACCTGAATTCTTTCTTCTGCAAACCTGAATCAAATATCAATAACTCAGTTTATCTCTTCAGAAATTACTGGATCAGGCAGTGTTAGAGAATGTGACATCAGTATCATTTTGATGAGGCACTGGAATGGGTTGCCGAGGGAAGTTGTGAATGCTCCATCCCTGGTGGTATTCAAGGCCAGGTTGGACATAGCCTTGGGTGATATGGTTTAGTGTGAGATGTCCCTGCCCATGGCAGGGGGGTTGGAACTAGATGATCTTCAGGTCCTTTCCAACCCTAACTATTCTATGATTCTAAGATTCTATGATTTTGTGGTGCTGGCAATTTATGAAGTTTATCAATGTGTAGGCTACATAAGAGGAACATGCCTCTGATACTGCTGAGCATGTTTTTTATGCTGTGTATTCTGTAAAATGGAGAAATTGGTTCTTTTATTAGCTTGTTGGCAAGTTGAGTAAGTTGTTATATTACCCCATTTCTTAGATAAATCTTTATGCTACTCTGAAGCATAAAGAAGACTGTGGCATGAAGGCATCGGTCAGCTAGGGCTGTCATATCTCAAAATTAAATGTGGTTCACCAAACTAAAAGCTTTCTTGCTCAGCCTCAGACATAGCATGAAAACTTACCAGTTTGCTGGTTTTCATCACTTTAACTGCATATTATGTGCCCTGTAAACTACATTACTCTACCAAAGGTGTATTTAGTCATGCAAAGAAATATTTAAGGCAATTATATCAAATTTCCACTCTCCAGAAAAGTAGTTATAGAAATAATTTATAGCACTGCATGAATAAAAATAGGTGAGAAGTTTGTTTAAGTTGAAGGGAAATAAGACAGGTTTATGCAAATAACATAAACATTTTGAAGAATGTGACATTTTAATTGAAAACTAATTAGAAGTCTTTTCATTATTTGAAAAGATTGGATTATTAAAGTTTATTAAATATCTTTAGCAAGGTAGCTAATTGGGAAATATTTTTAACTGTCTGCCCTTCAATTTAACGAACACAGAGTGTGCTCACAGAGTATGAAACTGAAGTATTATGATATTGGAGTTGGTAAAGTTAGATTTAAAATTGCATTGATTTTTACTTAGTGCTTTTCAACAGAATAGTCTTACCATTGAGGCAGCATCTCTCTGTAGAAAATAAAAATTCAAGTCCCTGGTCTATTCCAGATCTCCTGTTTGACCTCTCTGTATCATTTCTTCTCTAGAAGAGGATAAATGTCTTTTTTATCTGGGGGGAGGGGGTGGCTACATCGAGTTTTAATTTGTTTTTACATACTGCACCTACTGAAAGTTAATTCTTATCTCCATCTCATTCTCTGGATGGTAAAGGAATATAAATTGTATGTTATAAACCATTGCTACTGAAACTGGTGGAAAAACACATTTATGAGTTTTGAGGGTGTTTTGTGTTTGTTTCAAAAACCAAATATTTTTACCTCATTGCGTCCACTTTTTCATGGAGATAAAAGATACTCTTGCTGTAAGGGAAATTATTATTTTTTTTTTTTAATGTCTGATTTTAAACATTTGTGGAAAATGAACAAACCAGAGCCTGGAGCAAATCCAGATAATTACATTTTTTGAGGTAGGATGCAGGAGCGGATAAAATATGTTAGGTCACTCAGTTTGCCTTCCACAAACTGGTTCACAGCACTTCAGTACTGAAACAAGTTCTCTTGTGCTGCTTGTGAAAGAAACACTCCTTTTGCGCTCCTTTCTCCTCAAAAGTCCTATACTTTCTTATGAAGACAAAGACTGGTATATGTTGAGGGTACTTGCCAGTAAGTTAAGAAGATGCAGTGGAAGTAGGAGATGGAAAGGTTGTGCAGACAGTCAGAGGGCCACACTGGGAATATTTAGAAAGAAAGATTAGAATTAAAGGACACTATTCACAATCCTAAAAGGCAAAATACTAGCATGCTTAGGAACTTTTATTCTGCAGTTGGAGAAATAGGATTTAATCTGTTTCTCCAACAGTGACAGAGGACAGTGGACAGAGGATTTTGAAAGGCAATGTGAATAATCTAAGTATCAAGTAAACCATGATGCTTGTTCATGTGCTTGGGATTAAACCTATGGACAGACTTCAGACAAATTGGCAAGCACCATTGATTATACTTTTGTTTATTTGCTTAACTTTCTTCCAGTGCATCAGGTGTGATGCACTACCCAGGGCTGTCTCAATATTTACCTTACCGTGTCTCATGCTACTCCTGAGATCCAGGGTTTATTGAGGCCCTTGATCTCTTTCAATGATATTTTAAAAAAACATTTTAGATGACATTTTTAGAGGGTTTACTGTATTTTTCTGTATTACAAGTAGTCTGTTATTGGTGTTCCCAGGGCTATTAACCTGCACAGGGACTGTAATACCACTTCCCAGGACTAATATCTGAAAAAATGTTAAGATCACTCTAAGCTAGACAGAGCTTCTCTTGGCTTCCTCTGGGCGTACAGAACCTCTGTACTGGTTCTGTATGCCCAGAGGAATATGTGGGCTTCCTCACTTCTGCAAAAGAATAAGAAAAAACATCACCACCTTCCTGCAACCTGTTCTGTCACTCTCAAATGTACAGATAGATTTAACCTACCCACCACAGGGTGTTTCAAAAATGCCAAATCTACTCATAGTCTTCACTGCAAAGAAAAAAAGTTTTGGCTCACAATGCTTTTAATTATACAACACAGGATGATAAATTTTTACAAGGATATGCTGAACTACAGTAAAATATTTCAGGCAACTGGCAGACAAGACTGCCCCTGCTCCCAGTTTTATTACCAGTGTGGGTGTTTATTTTACACCCTTTTTCTTCCAGGTCAGTAAATTCTGGTAGAAGACCATTTGCACTTTCTATGATCTGTGTTATCCAAAGCTATAAACTCTACAAATGAATGGGGTAAACCTTGGCTGCCTGGTTTTCTGGATCTTGCTGTTACAGTACATCCATCTTATTTACTTCCTAGCTCTCACGAAAGCAATGAAGCATTGTGACTTCATGAGCAGTATTAAAATATTCTGATTTATCCCGGTGACTGAGACTTATACCATCATGGATCTGAGATCTGTCTTTCTGATACCTGCGGCAGCTGCAATTTTCCTGTTGCTCTGTGTCTGATATAGTTATCTACAGCACAGCAAATTGTGTATGAGACTCCTAGATCAGGAAATTTACTTTTGCACTATTTTTAAAAGTTTTAAGTGATTCAGTGACGTACAAGTGCAGTAGTGAATTGGTGTTCTCTCTTGTTTTCCTCTCGCACTGGCAAAGTGCATTTGCATGATTGTACAGGTCTTAAGAAAAGCTTGTAACCTATCATCACAAACTGTAAACAGGAATTGCACAAAATAATCAAAATTTTGTAAGGATGACTTGTGCATATTGTCAGTTTGAACTGCAAATTTACCATGAATTTACATCAGTGCTTTTGAGAACTGCAGCAAATTGGGTAAATAGGAAAACTGCCACAGCCAGCAACTCTATGCTTGAGAGTCTGTGGGAAGAGCTATACTGACAGAGAAAGAGGACTTAGTCTTTCTCCAGCCTACCCCAGATACCTTTTCCTGCTTAACTCTACTGCGCTTTAGTTCTTCTGTGGAATGGCTCAAATGAATAAAAGAGACTTCATTTCTTTTGGACAAGTTGTTTCTCATTTATGGAAGCCCTGTCTATTTCATACAATGCCTGATTTCCTTTTCAGGGTAAGCATGCTGAAGGCACTGATCTCTGCAGTTCAGTGATGGCAAACAGCAGCATACACATGCTGAAGCTGGCACGCTGCTCTGATCATCATCAGGCTGTAGGCTCCTGTCCTGCAGTGGCACTGGAAGTTCTGTGTGTCTAGCTCATGCAAATTTTGTAACCAGTTCTTCAGCTCCACAAGGTAGATTTCATATGTAATTGCTTTCCTTTATCACAGAGCAGTAGGGAGAGGCTAAAGTGGAAACTACAGGCTTTCATGACTGATGGCTCTCACTCTAAACTTTATGTGGGAGCTTGGCCCCAGTTATGGGCTTTTCTCATGTGCTGTGACAGCCACCTTAGACAAAAGGTGTCAGAGGGGAGCTCACACAAGTATGCCCTAATACTGAGCATATAGCAAAATAATGTACCTATAAACAACAAATAAACATAGCAGAGGTCCAGTTCTTAAACTTTGATTTTTTCTCTGGTGAAATACAAAAAATGCTAGCTTACAAATACATATAAATCTATGTAATCCAAGCACTGACAACTAATCCCACCAATAAGGAATGATGATATTGTACTCCTGCAGTTTTGAGCCTGAAATGGGTTTCCTTCAAAACCATATGCATCTCAGAGTCTTAAGGCTGGCTGTCAATATTACAACTCATGTTTACTTGCTGAGATTTCATATTTGCTGGTTCTACTTGCACTTTCAAGCCACAGAGAAAAAATAGTGAGAAGAGGAACAAGAAGAGTAAAATCAGCTATATAATTTTGGGGTTGTATTGGGTGAAACAAATTCCACTGAGAAAGAAGAGTAATTATCTCTCTGAATGTGCTAGAGTTAAAAGAGAATTCAAGGAGTGCCAGCACAAGTATACATTTGGCTAGCAAGATGAGTCAAGACTGGGAAGGATTACAATTTCCTCTACTGCAAAGAGGACTAAGGTGAGAAACACCAGAGCAGACACTTCTGAAAGGAAGCAAGCATCATATCCATCTGAATCTTAGTGTACTGAGGCAACAGCATGGCATCAAGAAAGTCAATCCTCTTCTTTGTATGACTGCTCCTATTCCTGACAGCAGTTGTGCAACTTATGTTCTATGATTTGTTTTCCTGAGTTTAAAATGAAAGGCAGGAGAGGAGTGAATCAAGATGCTTCAACAACTGCATGAGAAATTGAGTTCAGGATTGTTTACACAGGGAAATCTTGGGAGTCCATCAAACTTCTGTTGGAAGATAACCGAAGCAGGACTCAGAAAGTGCCTCAAAATGCTTTAAAAGATGGTGGCTTTAGTTTTCAAAAGAATTAAGGTCAAACTAGATTAATGGCATTGTAACTCCTCAAATTTAAGGAGATCCTTCTAGTTATGCTAACATTCCTTTGTCATCCCTCAGAAAAAATTGCTCCTTCTGTCTCAACTGAGATATCAAGTCTGTGATAGGATGGTGTCAACGTAGCAGCAGATGGAAATTTAAATCTATTGAACAGATGATTTCAAGCTTTTTTTCAAGCACTTGAAACAGGAAGTATGTGAGATAAATATTTTCTTTCTTCTTTACAGAGATATTTATTACCAAACTTGGTTCTTATAATGGTGAAAAATTTGGTGGTTTGATCAGTGGCAAACTGGCCTGAAAATGTATCCTATACTGTATGAATATGCTGCAAGCACATCAGCAGGTTGCCCTGAGCTTTTCAACTTTTTAGGATTGATAGAAATTTGCCTGACTGATGTAGTGTGTGCTTTTCCTAATGGGATCTTGTGGTCATTTTGTAACATGGTTGCTTTCTATTCATATAAATTTTGCTGCATATGCTGAATTCAATAGGGATTGAATTTTAAATATTTAAAAAACTAGCATCAACAGAGGTAGAACAGGTACTCCAACAGTCTGAACATCACATGACTACTTAATTTATCTTCATTCAGAGGAATAAAGTGGAAGGCAAGGGTTATGTTTTTAAATAAAGAGCCGAAGTTTAGCAGGTAACAGCAGGTACACTCTGAAAACAATGCAAAATTAAATTAGACGGATACAAACCAATAACAGAATGGTGTAATTGTCAAGGGTTCCTAATGCATCCTGTTTTCTCTAAGCATATTTTCTTTTTTCCTGCCTTCAGCAGACAACAAAATTGCAAATTAAACCCCTTAGCAGCTGATGTTCACTGATTTTATTTCTGTGCTCACTGTAAGGGTCCCATGCAAACACTTTGTTGCAGTATCAATTTAGGGTTGCAATCCTCAGTTTAGAATATATTTAAGTAATTAGCAGACCAAAGGTAATATCAGAAGCCTGAATTCTTAATTGAAGAATATTCTGGGGTTTATTACAGACCTGCAATGGCTTGGGTTTAATTCTTTGCTGAAAAGAAAAATATTCTTTTTTTCCTTTTTTGTAAGCATGGTTTATTACTCAACAGCACTACCACCATATTCCTCATTATCTCAAAGGTTGCAGTTTTACTCCCCTGCTTGCAAGGGACAGTAGTTTACTGTTTGTGTCATCAAATTAATCTTAGGACATTAACCTGATGTCAACAAAAGTGTCCCAGTTTACCTCAGATCATTTGGGCTGACATGAGAAGTGTTTGTCTCAGTAGCTTGAGGTCTTAATAAGAATATATGGGGAGCAGGGAGTGTTTTGATCAAATGCTGGACTGACACAGATGAGGAAGTGTTTGCACAAGAAATGTTTCTACATGAACAGTGATCTTCTGCTTTGGCATGAGTTGTGTGCCTCAAACTTTTTTACTGTCTCTGGTGTCAGGTGCTGAGCTTATCTTGGTATTAATCCTGACAAACAAATGAAGATGCAGAGCTTTGGTTCAGTGTTAGGCGTCTCTTTCTCCTTCTGACTTGAGCCATGAGTCAGAGAGAGGAATGGAGGAAACATTTTGAGGCTGTAAGCCTTTGTGCAGCATGTTATTATGAGTCTTCTAGGAGAGCCCTATGAAGGTTCAAAGCAGGAACGAGCTGTAGGTGCTGACAGGTTGACAACTTGCAGGTAATGACTGAGAAATAAGCAATACTGGATAAATGAAAGAACAGATCATCAGAAAGGAAGAAACACCCACTTCAGAATGTCCATTTGTGAAATTCAGCTCTGGACTTTCAGCTTCTTTGTATTTTGGGTTTAATAAGAAAGTGTCAAAGCTTCTTATAGAGTTGGGGATCAGTCATTTGCTCTATAACTAGTAAAGCCCACAGAATTGTTGGACTGATGCTACAGTTCATGCAGCAGATTTACAAACATGCAAATAATTCCCTTGGTTCCATTAATTGGGATGATGAGAGACACAGTCACCCAGAGCCAGCTAGGATGCCCAGAGGTATCTGGGACCACCCCCTGTAGTTGACATATGTGAAGCAGGACCTGTGGTCTGGATCTTTATTTATCATATAAAGATTTCAGAGAGCCACACTTAAACGTGTCTGTGCCAGTATTCAGGCTGAACTTCTTGAACTGAATCTTATCCAATACCTCTAAGGTCTTCCTGGTAAGAGGAGGCTTTGGTTCATTTCCTTTGAGGCCCAGTTCAGGCCATAGATTTAAGTGCCATATTCTGACAGAACAGCCTGGGAGTCTATCTGGGAGCTACACTGGTTTGCAAAAATAAATGCATATCTCTTGAGCCTGGGGGAAGATGGCAAGTTACTGGTTCTGCAGCCTCCCAGATGTGACATGCCACTTTAGGATGTGGGATACTGCAGTTCAGCGCTCTTCTCCAATTAATTTACAAGAAGTAACCCAAGTTGGCACAGTCTGTTTTTAATACAAGTAGAAGCATTTTAGTGGCAATGCAGAAGTGAGATGGTATTTCTGATGACCTGGAGGCTGATCAAAATACAGCCTGACTGAGTAATAAGACAGATCTGTCCATAAGGTATTGATTGATAGATTAATTGATGTGTTATGAGCACAGCCGTTGATGTAAATTCTCTCTTTTGGAACTATTCCTTTATTTTATTGCTTTTTTCTGCCAGCAAAATATCTCATCTAATTATTCCTACAGCAGAGATGCTGTATGTAATTTATATGCTTCAGTGCTCTACATTTTCTTATGTTTCTATATTTTTCCAGATAGATTACAGATATTATTTCCATACAGGGATACTATAAATCCAGATTCCAATCACAGATTTTTGGGGATAAATTTGGAGAAACTCCATTTGTATTTCTGTAGTTACTCTGGATTTGCTTTCATGAAACTGCAACCTTGTCCATGTTTTTATTTTAATTATAGGAAAGAAAGATTTATATTTTTTTAATGTTAAAATGGACTAGCTTATATTTTTTTGGTAAAAGAAGAAAAGCACAAGTTGATGGCCTTTTGCATGTGCTGCCTTGCCTGCTCCCTCAAGTGCTACTGTATAATTGTTTTTCAGAAAGTAGCTTGGATTTTTTGTTGCTTGTGTTATGCAGTGTGTCTGTAGAAGCACAGTCCTTTTGCATCTTATCTAAAAGGGAAAAAGAATATATTGATACAGAAGACAGACTGCATCAGATTGCATGAAGGAATTCCGCGCAATGAGATTAACCTGCTTTTGCATCCCTTTTATCATAGCAGTATCAAGGCGCCACCTTTGCTGTGAGATAGTAAAAGACTCGGTGTGATCCAGATGGTTCTTTAATGAAAGGATTCTCCCCTTGCCTGGTTAGAATATTTGGCTAATGCAGGGGGAGGCAACAGCCAGCAAGGTCTTTCACATGTAATGTATAATTGATGCAGGATATGACTGGCAGCAAAGACTCATCTTCTAAAGTTATTTTTATCAATCCTTTCCTCAATGCGGTTTCTCTTATCTGGCTTACAGTTTAATGATGAAAAGTCTTTTGAGAAAAATCCTTATTTTATTAATGAGATCTTGCTTGATTTGACAAAATAATTCTACTTCTGTATAAAAGGCTGGTTTCTGCTTTTCATTTGTGGCTGATCTGCCAATAAGGATATTTTTATTTATTAATGCTGTGAACCTGGAATTAATTTTTTGCTGCTGTGTACAACGTCAAAACAGATGAAGATTTTAACACACTTGCGCTCCCTTATTTGTCTAAATATGATTGGACTTCTACTCATCAGATTTACACTGATGTCATTTAGAGTGAAACCTTGACAGATTAGTCAGCTACTCAGTGGTAAACAATGAATGGGGAAAAAATAACAATTTTCATTAATTATCTGAATACATGTGATACACTTTTTTTTTGCAAAATACTGATAGAAAATATATTCTTCTAATTTAAAGTAGTTATGTTATTACATTAGATACATGTTAAAATTTCCTTGAAGCTGGTAAATTTACAGGTAGACTTGGAAAAAGGGAAAACAAGAAACAGATATGCTCTCTTAGAATAAGAAATGCAGAGTACTGAGGCCACTACTGAAAACAGACTCTGCGTGCAAGATTAGCCACATAGGAGCTCTTTGGGGGAGATCTAGGGAGGGTTTTTTTCACCTATTTACTGATATTCAATTACTGCATAAGACAAACGGAAGTTCAAAGACAATCTTGAGCTGTATATATTGTTATCCTGGGTTCAGCGGTTTATTCTGTGTTACTTTGATATTCTGCTGTATTATAAAGAATCCTCTCCAGTTTTCATCTGAAGAGAAAAAATCTGTATTTCCAAGGACTGACTATTGGTAAAGCAAATGAAAGTAGCCTACAGACAGAAACAGCCCTCTGGTCTGGGGATGTTGAAAAGAAAAAATGGGGTGAGCATTTTTGTTAAGGCCTTCCTTGTAGAGACGGATTACCAGTACAGCACGAAAACATGTGGATGGACTGCTTACCACCTCTGAACATGTGGGGTGTTTTGGAAAAACATTGCAAAAGGCAGCATTTGAACTTTAGGGGAAAGTAAAAAGTACTTTTGGGAATAGAATTGAAGTTATATGGAACATAATGCTTGGGCAAAGGAAACCAAATTTAAGAAACACACAGTTTTTACAGAAACACACAGTTTAAGAAAAAGCCAGGAAAACTTTTCCTTACTACTTTGTCTAGCTCATCAATGAGTTTTTAGCTTTCCAAGAAATGCTATACTCCTTTGGCTTTGTGACGGTAGTTATTTGGGTGGTCATCACAAATCAGGAAACATACTCCTTTTGCAGCTTTGGGGTAGCAGCTCTTTCTTCACCCTGGGAAGGCCTACAGTATTGGGGAAAAGGGTGAAAAGTGTGTGAGTTGACAACATTAGGGATTTGCATCCTGGGCTGAGAATTTGAGGGACATTGTGGATCAGGGGTCAAGACACATTTTGGTATTTCAAGACTTGTGCATTCTTTCCTAAACGACGTTATATGGATGGAGATGCAGATAACAAACCCAGTCTGCTTGAAACATGAAATATATGAAATATATCATATGAAATATGAAATCCTGTGAAGAAACTTCATCTGACTTTTTTCCTTATGGTCTCCTTTCTTCCTGCAGAGATGTTTGATGGTTAGTCTGCAGGAGGCAAGAATACAGGTAAAAGTGCATCCTCAGAGAGCACTTTTTGCATCATTTATTTGTTACTAATTTGTTGCATTCAAGTTATAGAACAGGTTGGTTGAACTCCCACCAATTTATTACATTCAAAATCTTGTTGTCTGCAGAAGCAACATGATTTTCATGCATAGTCAAGGATTCATTATTAGTGTAATTAAAGTCTTAACACCCTGATCAGAGAATTACTATTATTATAGTAACACTGATATTGACACTTATAATGCAAACTATATGTAGTTAAAGTGATCTGTACACAATATTATTGGTATTTACCCCATTCTTTGATGTTATCCTAACATGTTTACTAATATGCTCTGCGTCTTGTTCTTCAGTTGTCGACAAACCATGTTGCATCTAAATTTACTGCATAGGATGCATATGTTTCTCCTGGGCTCAGCAGCAGCACTCAGTTTTTCTCCTTCTGAGTAGGATTAAAACTGTGCACACAGCTGGTGCAGTGCTGTGGTTTTGATTTTTAGCCTGGGAAGAGTGCTGATAACACTGATGCTTTCAGTTATTGCTCAGAAATGTTTAGTCTGACCAAGGACTTTCTGAGTCTCATGCTCTGCCAGGGAGAAGAGGAAGCCAGGAGGAAGCACAGACAGGACACCTGACCCAAACTGACCAAAGAGGCATTGCATACCACAGCACATCATGCCCAGTATATAAACTGGGGACAGTTGCTCAGAAGGGTTAGACTACTGCACTGGTCTGGCTGGGTATCAGTTGGCGGGTGGTGAGGGATTGTATTCTCCTCCCTTGTTATTTCCCTTACCTTTATTATTATTGGTGGTAGCAGCAGTGGTTTGTGTTATACCTTAGTTACTGGACTGTGCTTATCTCAACCCGTGGGAGTTACA
>JAOEHY010026696.1:0-15818 GCA_025447955.1 Psilopsiagon aurifrons | reverse complement strand
AAGTCCAAAGGAAAAAAAAAAAACAACACAGCTCCACACCGGCTACCAAGAAGGAGAAAAACGACTGCTACTGCCGAACCCAGGACACCACTGTGTGATAATGGACAAGAGAGGCAAACTACTGGGGTAGATGCAATGCCTGTAAGCCAGTCTCACTCAGATAATAGCTATCCAGCTGGTGAAGAAATAAGAAATATCAATCTAAGGCATCTTAACTGCATTTTAAAGTAGAAATATTCCTGTAGACCCTCAGGTACACTTCAAGAGGAAGAGCTTGGTTTTTTGCACATTTGGTTGTTCAGCTGTAGGGTAGCAAATGTTTGTCTGTGTGACTTGGCCTGCGGACAGCCAATGCTCATTTGAAAACTTTCAAAGTTTGGGGTAGGTTCCCCGTCAAAAGATACGAAGGAGAAAAGGAGTGTTAACAGTCTAAGGGGAGAGAAGGAGGGTGATACAGAGAGAAGCTGCATTAACTGAATGCCTGGAGTAACATCTGGACAGGGAGAAACATGCTGAAGAAAATTTAACACACACAAACACACACACACACACATTGTCTCAGCCCCTTTCCTTGTCAGAACGTAAAGCTGAACCTCTTTTTTTGTTGCAGGTGATTTTCAGGGGGTTTGAGTATTCTTTCTTTTTAAAGAAGCTGGTAAATCAGAGCTGATAACTGAAAAAAGATTTCTTCCCACTTAAATGCAACTCATTATTAATACCCAGGTCTGACTTACGGTACAGGAAATGAATTTTAGTTCTTTCAGTGTAAGTACTGTGACAGTCACCACGAGTGCTGAAGCACAGACACTGTGACGTGTGCTGAGCTGCAGCAGGCCCAGGTGCCACCATTGGCCACTGGAGAAACGTAAAACGTACTGCTGGCTCAGGAAGATAAGGCAGCCAATTTAAGATGCATTTTTAAGCAGCTCTAAATGCATTTCATCTTTTAAAAGCAGATTTAAGTTAAGACCCTGGTGCCACAACACAAAACTTCACATCAAAAGTCAGTAATTTCCTGTCATTTTCTGACTGCTGATTTGAAAGCAGCAAACAACGATGTCAAAGCAGAAATATTTCTATTATGAATGCATCAAAAGCAGTCAATGTTTCTGATTAATCTCATTAACTCTTCCAGCTTAGAAAAAGCTGACCTCACCAAAAAGTGACCAAGCCTTTGGACTATTTGTATTCAATTAATAAAGTTTATTTCTTGGTTTAGATGACTTAATTAGAATCTACTTCTGAGTTTTATAATGCAATGAAACAAGTACTGGAGTAATTGTTAAGAAAGAAAAAAGTAAAATCTGTATAAATCTGTACCATTACTGATGGAACAGAATTTATAAAAGGGTGTGTTGAAAGACAGTATTTCCATCTGATTTCAGTGGGGAAGAGCTGAACCACTGTAATGGTCAGAAGCATGGAGTGAATGTATGGACAAATTCAAGAAATTTATCCCTGGCTATGAAAATAATTTGAATCATAAATGCAGAATAACATCAAATTGCAGTCCTTCTTTTCTTCCATATAAAAGAAACCCAGCCAAGAACAGAAACTAGAAAGGCGATCTTTAAAGGAAAAGATGCTTAAAGATGGGACACAGAAAATTGTGCAAAGACAAATATGAAAGAACTCTTAAAGAGCCAGTCACATTCTTAGCACAGAATCTCCCGAAGTACATTCTTAATCAATACAAACATATTTCTTTGACAAAAAACTGCTAAAGCCATATTCAGTATTAGTCACCATTAGCTGTATCTGCAAGAACATCTCATGGCTCTCCCCATCCATCCCGCTTTGTCAGAAGTGGGATCCCTCCAGCCATGTTTCCAAAGGTACTTAGGTACTTTGAGACCCACACCTGGAAGGCACTGCATTGCCAGCATCAACAGCTCACAGACCAGGACCCTCTGTCTAGTGCATGGGAAAAGAAAGAAAGAACTCTCAAATCTGAGCTGACCACCAATCTCTGTGTGACTTTCTGTAACACAGATCCTAAACCTGCAAAGCTTACTGTGAATTTAGGTGCAATCCTGTGTCTCAAAGTGGACCATGACTTTTCCCAAGCATTTAAAGCAGTCATTGATCATTACAAATTAGTGATCCCCTATCTGCATACATGGTCATGTAAGTGGTTTTGACTGTCTGGTCCAGGTTCTCTTGCTATTTTGGAAATGCAGGAGTTTTGCTATTCTTGTCCCCATTATCTGACCTGGTTGCTGGCCCCATATAGGGCTCCAAGTGGGGATGCCAGCTATGAACCCTGCTCTTTCCGCTTCACCAAACAGCCCTTGTGAAGAGCATTTCATGTGGACAGAAAAGCATCTAACAAATCAAGGATAAGAAGTAAGTCTGCCATCACACACTACAGGCTAACTGGTCTAAAATGCAGGTCCAACCCTTCCTTAACCCAAACTCTAAAAATGGTCCGAGACCAAAACAACTAGCAATAATAAATCTCTAAACTGCACAAAAGCTGTCTCCAGCCAGTTTCTTCAACTCAGAGTATACTCAGTTACCACTACAATCTGGTAGTGGTACTCTTTGTAATCAGCATTGACAGCCTGGCTCTAGGCTGAGGTTAAAGTGATGGGAGGGCTTACCCTTTACCTCCAGGACTGGATTGCCCTACGGTATGTTTAAAATCTTGAATTTAGGCTGAGTTTAGTGGGAATTCATGGTCAACAGCAAGCACAAGACTGAAGCTGGGTGTCTGTCACAGGAGGGATCTTCTTGTAGGTCCAGACTAAATATAGCTTGGAAGGTCTCTGGGCCTGGCAAAGACCTGGTCATTAAAGAAAAGAAAATAAATTAGATAAGAGAGAGTTTAGCAGACACACATATTAACCAGAAACAAGATCACACTGCACTACCCATTTTATAGCCCAGTCTTAATTGCTGTAATCAGAGAGACCATAAGAACAAGCCCGCAGGTGCAGTAGGACCGCTATAACTTATTTACCACATTTATCTATCAGCCTAAGTTTCTCCCCTTTTCTAGTCTAGGCTTATATTTTTATTATGGTCTTACAGACTGGAGCACAAAGAGTCTCCAGGTGCTGCTGCAATACAGATTAATAAATGACTGATAAAGATACAGCCAGATAAATAAAATACACTCAGCTGATAAGAATTACTGCATTAGGTAGGCAATTTCCTCTCAGCAGCTATTTCTCACTTAGGGTACTAACCCACCAAAACAAAGCAAGAAGGGGGTTTCAATTCTTATTACTGTGTGTGTTAAATCACTCACTGATATTTTTAACAGGAGAACTTTATTAAATGTTAAAATTAAACAGCCAGCTCTGACATAATTTCAAATTCTGATGTGATAATCCAGAATGTGAGCTATTTACTGGAAGCTAGACACTGATTTATAACCCTGGGGCTCTTGAGAAGTAAGCTATCCCTAAGTGAGAGATTTTGCATTCGCTTTTCTGACTTCACTGAAGTCCATATGGGAACTCTCTTTTCTTTGGTTAGAATCCACCTATTTGGTTCACATACAAGACATCCCAGCTACTGTATAGCAGCTATAGCTCCGGTTTGCTTTTGATTTTTGAGATCCATCTGGTTTAAATAGCAATATGGGGACTGATACAAACCACTTGCCTTTCGCCAAACTGAATCTCTTTTAAGGGCTACACTTTCACACCCATGAAAGGTGTTTCTCAGAGCTGTGTATCTACAATGGGGGCAGTTGTAGGGGAAGCCTTACCTTCTCTTATTCCTAGACATACACTGTGCAGACCCAGTAAGTTACTCTGTGAAACCGCTGAGTTGTGCAGGGTGGGGAGGAAGACAATGGCATCTTTTCCTTTCAGTTAACATCTAGAGAAGAATATTCTGGACTGAATCTTGAAAGCAATTAAAACCTGCAATGCTTTTGATTTTAAGATAAAACACAAATTAATGAAAGACAATGTGTTCTAGGAAATATTTCCTAAAACAATTTTTCCTAATACTTGAAAAAAGAAGGCCTTCCTGAAAGGAATTTATTCTTACCAGGTTTTGGTGTGGTTTTTTTTAACCTGAAGAGTTTTGGGGGAAAAACTGAGGGGGTGTTATAAAGCATCTGCACAAAGGAAAATGAAGAGCACCCACATCTTATAACAGTTCAGCTTGAAAATGCAAAGGAGGCATGTTCTCCTCTTAATTTTTGCATTACAAAGCCATGGCTGCTCATTCCTGATATTCTGCTCTTCCTCTTCTTCTGACTTAAGAAATATTCCCAGGAAAAATTCACAAGACAAATAGAGTCTCTATCACAACAAATTCTGGCCTATCTTTGGCTGGATTTTGCGTCAAAGTGTTTGTTGACTTTCAGTGGCTAACAGTTACCTGCTGGTAACGCAAGCACTGGGGCTCTGTAGTGGGTCACCTGCTTCCCTCCTCATACCCATGATGAAGAGCAGCTGCCTGCCTGGGGCAACCAGTGCTGCAGCCTCCAGGGTCTGATCTGGGCCAGGACATCTATCAAGATCACTAGCAGATACTCTCCAGTTCTATACCACCAGCAGCTCCCTGCTTCCCTGTGTCTTCTGGAAGGTGATGGTGGAGGTCGCATTGGGGATGTCTTCTCCTTCCTGATCAGTCATAGCCACAATCACAAAACAGCTTGGGTTGGAATGGACCTTAGAGATTACCTGGTTACAACCCCCCGCCAAGAGCAGAGATGCCACTATCCTGTGTTCAAGATGGTCCAGCAGACCAAAGCTGCCCTGCCTTGCAGAAGGCTGTCCATGCCGCCTTCTTGCCACCAGGGCAGGGTTTCCACCTCTCAAATGACAAGTGAGGAAAATTCAGCTTGATAGATGGCTCTTTCCTCTTCACCAGAGAAGGGGGGCAGCAGCAGGAGAGCAGGAGGGCAGGGGGGAACCAGGCCACCCAATTGGGTCAAACCCCAGTCACAGGGACAACGTTTCACCCCATGGGTAGGGAGAAGTGAAATAACCATCAGAGGGGGACTGGAGAATTTGTGCCTTTTGCCACAGAAGACTTTCAGAGCTGAAAGCATTACAGTGGATTAGGTTTCTAGGGATGGAGAGAAAAAAGGATAAAGAGAATTTCATCTCCAAGAAGTGAAGATACATGGGATCATCTAGATCCCCTCTTTGTTTGAATCAAAGTTGGGCATAACTGTGATGTAAATTACACAAATTGCCAAAAGTAAAAATGGACTCTCTTAGATGTTTTACCTATGTACATTCCTCATGATTTCAAACCTGCAATAAATAAAGGAGAACATTATCACCTACTTTTATGGCTCTTGTTTTTCTGGCCATTTATTCACAGTCTGACAAAGATTTCAGACTTTGTGCTGTTTCTCATGGTTAGAGAGAAAAAGATGAAAAGGTTAACCCTTAAGTCAAAATGCAGAAGCTACACTAAACAAATCCAGCATTTATCTTCCTTTCACAGCTCATTTTTTAAGTCTGTTCTGCAGCATGGAGAGCTAATCCACTATTTTCCATGTTCTGGCCTGTCAAGATGGTTACATGAAGTACACAAGGAAGCACTGGACTTTTAGAGCAATATTGTGTCTGCCCCAGTGAACACAGGAAGATTTTAGACAGAAAAATCATAGCACGTTGTGGATAGATAAACACTGTGTGAGTGCTTTGCCTTCCATTTTTGACAGCTCATGAGATGATAAACCTGACATTTTTTAGGTTTTTCTTGCTTTTCTATACAAATGGGTGTTTCTGAAGTTTAAGAAAACTCAGGTAATTGAGTGGAAGAGCTCAGCACAAGCAATTAGCATTCACTGATGCTCCCTTAACTCACACTTTCTCCACTAAGATTTGTAATGATAGTGCTAAGCAATGTGAGTTTATCTACTGGTTTTACCATTTACATGGTCATTAATACATAGAGATTTTAGGAATTACCAGGAGTTGGAGGTAATGTATAGCAGACACCTCACCAATTTCCAATTTTCATTTTAGTAATTATTCAAAGTAGAACTTTATGTAGACTCTAACCCAGCAGGTCCTGCCCTGCAGTTGATGGGCATCTGCTAACCCCAGCAACCTGGGGCCATCCTGGAGCTCCTCTGAGCATTATCTGTTACTGTCTTGGGTAGCCATGGTTTATACCACTGCTGAGAGCAAAATTTGCCCATGCCAATAACACCCATGTGTTTTATGAAAAGGAAAAATATGTTATGCTTTACTGAAAACAGTGTGCCCACAAAAGCTGTCCAGTCCTGGTAACGCTTTGTGAATGCACTCAGTGTGCACTTATAGAAATCTAGAACTTACTTGTGCTGACACATCTCTCCTGGGGGTAACAAACACGCAGGAACATTTGAAAAGCGGGAAGGAGATGCAAATACATTATACCTTCATGCTGATTCTTTTCCAGTTTGGACTTTGTAATGTGCTTTATTACGCAGCATTTAGTCACAGTGTCTAAAGTAGAAGTTGTACCTAAATATCAGGAACCAAGGACCAACATTTGTGTCATACCCAATGTTGATCCTGAATATACTGCAAGATACATATCTCTGAATTAAACCCACTTCAGACCAAGGGTAATTTGCTGCCATTATATTATGCTACTTTGAATAAGAACTTTGAGAGTGTGTCTGTCCCTCATTGTACACACAATGAAAAATAAAGGAAATGAAAACCTGAAGACAGTTCCCTAATCCCTGATCCAAACACCTTCCCGTGGTTGAAACAGAAACCACAGATGGCTCCAAACGAGAAAGGCTCAGATAGATTGCAGGTACCCAAAGAGTTGTGATTTATCAGTGTGCTCCTTTACAAGGCCTTTGGCAGTGTTAGACATATTTTTGCTAGCACAAATAGTTGCAGATTTGTCTTGGTTTATGAATTACATTAGATATTTTCTACTGCTTTGCAAATTGCCAAAACAAAGATGTTACATCTGTTTCATTTAAAATTCGTAATTCAGGCTTACAGCCAAGCTTCAAACCAGTTTTGAGGAGTTAGCAGAATTAGGCAGTGATTTATTCCTTTGTAATTTGAAAACCCTATTAATCTTAATTCGTTTATCAATGTAAGTACTAAGTAAGTTTTCAGTCTGGTCATTCTGAAAAATCGCCTCTCAGAACACTATTTTCCTAGATTATGTAGCCCATGATAAATTATTTTTAGCAGTTTTTCATAAATCAAGCAGCTGAGCTGAGTTTGAGGCCACAATAAATGATGTCTTTATCTTACTTTGTGCACTAATTACTGTAATAACTGTGAACTATTGTTGTCTGTAATACATTAGACTGGAGGAAGATTATAAGTCAGTTTAAAACAACTCTTTGCTATACCAATGACACAGTTGACTGTTTTCATTTAGGATGTTATATTTTGGAATGCACAATAATTTATTTAAATAAAGGTATATACAAATATGATGAAGGAAAAACTCTACAGAATTCAGTACAATGGTTGCATGCACTGGGAATGACGCTATGATTTGCTTCATAGGTGTGCTGTATGAAGTGAAAACTAGGAAAAGTTTTGACGGAGTGCTGAAAATCCCATCACCACATCGAAGGGTCTTCAAACCTGCAATACACATTGGGAATAAAAAAACTCATTAAACACATTTTAAAGCCCCTTCTGAAAAAACCTTTTAGAACTATGTAAAATTTCAATGTTAATAGTAGCAGCAATAAGGAATACATATGCATATTTGCAGTTGTAGATTGTGTATGCAATTCCCATTAAAGCAGACGCGTTGTGGGTGGCCAGAAGTCTGTATTTTGGTACCACAACTTGACCCTCCATATTGCTGTTTGGTGCCATATTTTATACCACTGAGATTCACTGCAAAGCTGCTTTATGCCATCAAGTAGCACTTACTGAGATTCAGCTGGAAAACTATGATATGTTGTAATACAGACATTTTTTGAAGATGTGTTTTTCACTTTGGCTCAGGAGTAAAGAGTTTCCAAAGAGAATTCACTGAGCCAAAAAAAAAATCATGTCGTGCTGTAAACACCTTCAAACAAAACTGAAGTCACAGCCACCATCCTAAAATATTATCATAGCATTCACTGCTCAATATCAAACATTTGAAATACATTGAAAGGGGTTCTGAGAGCAGGATTTGATCCAGAGTTTCTCTGCTTGCAAACAGCTGTTCTGTCTACACAGAAAGAAAAGTTAACAAGTGAGATAACATGGAGAAAGACCAGAGAAAATGCATGTGCCATAGCTTCTCCCATCTAAAAGCTGGACATATAGTCTGGATTAAACATCTAGTCTGCCTCCACAGTCATTGGAGAGACACTAACACCTTGTGAGGGCAATTGATAACCTGCCTGTTTTAGGATGGAAAGCTCATTTTGGAGATACCCATATCTCTGACTGGCTGCAAAGGCAGTCTAGACAACTATTTCACACTAGATACCTAACTTCTTAAAAGCCAGTATCAGAAGAGACACATCCTGTTATTGAGTATTAAATGTTTTCTCACGACTTCACGTGCCATATTAAGTTTTTGTCTTAAGAACTTACTTGTAAATCTGCTCCATTAACTGGCTGCATATCTAACTATTTCTAAAATACATACCTCATTAAGTTTAGAACAATAGCAGGTGCCTTTCATTCATTCAGCCTGGCTTTCTCTAGGAAGAAGGCTTAGGCAGCTGTGTTGTACCTGGGTATATGTGCTGTGTGTCAGCAGTTCACCCCTGTGGACTCCCCTAACTGTGGGACTCCCTCTATCTGTGCCTCCTCTAATTTCCCCAGCAGCTTTCAAATGCTCTGGATGATTTTAAGCAAGTCAGAGAGAGGCACAGATATCTCCAGAATATTAAGTTCCTAATGTGCCACAAAACACAGAACTGGGTGGAAAGAAGACTTGATTATCTCCACACATGGAGGAAAATCTGGAGTGGGGTTCAGAATCCATGCAGAATTTTATCCTAGAAAACATATTGATAGGAAGCTAGACAACATTGTTCTCAGTACTCCCATAATTGTCATAAATGAATGACAAATACCATACTCAGTTTAAAGTGCTGTTGTAATGTTACAGGGGGTATGAAATAAAAATCTGTTTCTCATCAATTCTTGATCTTAAATGCAGACTAGTTCATTATTTCGCTCATGAGTTTTTGCTCCCTGGTGTGTTATAAATAGCATTATTGAAACAATAATAATAACCATAAAGTTTTCTTATGAAAGGGTGAAAATTACAGAGAGTATTGGAGTTTGTACTATCCTGTGTGTTGCCTCAAATTCATGGCAGCGGAAATTTCCCATTATGCAAAGGCTCTGTCTTGTCATTATCAAACACAAAATAGTCTAATACATTTCACTGCACTCCATGCAGTTTTTACATAAGTATCTGCAGAGAAAACTGCATCCCCCCCAGCTGTGGTTAGTCATCAAACTATAAGTCAATGGTCTCCCTATGCGCAGATCTTCAAATCTCATGGACAATCTCCCTTGATGGCAGTAGAGATTTTGATCACCTTTCAGTAAGAAGATCACTCCCCAAGTTCAGTGCAACAGACTATTACATTTAAGTACTTAAACTACTCTAATTGAGCTTTTGCAAAGCTAATGAAAGTGCAGAACATTTGCTTGTAGACTCCTGAGGAGACTACTGCATAAAACATTTATTTCTGCAGTAGATATATTATCAGCAAACTTCAGGCTACCAGTAAAGGCTTAAACTGAGCTCTATTGTGAATAAAATTGAAACCAGTATTTTTTTCATGAGCCAAAATTCCCTCTGCATCTTACTTCTTCAATATATTCCTCATATGTGTTAAGTTATAGTCACTACTACAGTGTCTTACATTATAAATATTGTTACCTAACTAGATAAATACAGCATGTACATTTGAAATCCTACTGTTACTTGTAACACCACTGTTATTTTGAACCATGTGCAAATGGAAATGTAAAGGCATTTTTTCCCTTTGTAAAATACTAGGTACAAACCCAATGTGAAACAGTTTATTCTAAAACCCAGGCTTAGCCATACATTTGTGTATTAGTTAACCTATGTGCTTATTTACCACTTAGACATCTTTAGAGGAAAAAAATCAAACCTGTTTGAGTAGCAAGTGAGTAGAAATGGGCCATCTTTGGGGCTCTATTATGTAAGGAATCATCATCAGGCATCAGCATACAATTCTGTGTAATAAAGCCTGGCATAGGACCAATATGTGGGAATGTTTCCCTTCCTTCAAAGAGCAGGAACGGACTGCTCCCAAAGTCAGGAAACAGGGAGTTCAGACTACATTGTATCTGGTAAGACATTTATTGCATCCATGGGTGGTTCTAGCTCTTAACAAAACAGGAAGCTATGCTTTCAAGGACCTATTTACCCACCTGTTGCTGGCATATGTTTTCTCCCTGTGAAACATATTTATTGATAACAAATGAAACGGCTAAGTCTAAATGAGAACTGTATGCCACTAAAAAACTTCATACATACCTGGATCTAGGAATGTTTTCTGTGCTTTCCCTCAACAAGAGGTCTGAGATCAGTGTCTCTGGGCTTGATCTCTTTCCATATCTAAGGAAAGATAAAAAGATGATATTTTGACATATGTCAGTTTTTAATAATAAAGATTCAGACGAGAACCATTAGTCAATCTTTTCTTTTTTCAGAAAAAGATATAGGTAGAGCAGACATAAATACAACTTTTCAGCAAGTATTTCAGATTAACTTGACTTATCCATGTGAGAAAATGTTCATTTTTCAGTATTTCTTTTTTCTTCTGTATTTTATCACGATCATTTTGAATTATAGCATTGAGAAACCTAAGTATTTCTCAATTTGGTGGCTGTTCCTGGATTACTCTAGAACCCTGCACCTTACCAACGTGAGCATGAAGAGGAGGGAAGCTGCACGTGATGTGACCTCAGAGCATGTCACTCTTGCCCTCAGACCCAGTTCCATCATTTTATTAACTTGCTCATTGGTTTAGGTGCTATTGTATCCTTCCTCACGATATACATGTAAATGAGGAAGTATAGTTATCTATGCAGTAACAGAAAACAAACCTCAGTACTCCATATTAGCCAAGGAATCAGCCAAGATTTTTTAAGATACCTAGTATATTTGGAGCTGCCCAACACACAGCACATTAGGTCGTAAAGACTGAGCTACCCCCAAGGTGATTGTCACTCTGAAACCAGGTGACTATGTGAAAGAAAACTGACTCAGAATTCTTCTCCTATTAAAAGGGATGCCACTGGCTACATTTATTTACACAGCAGATGTCTTTCCATTTGCAGTTCTTGGTTCTTGGGAAGGAATTTGCTCTCTTTTCCCAGAAAAACAGAAGTGACTATGAACAGCCAGCTTGACAGACATTTCATCACTATAAGGATTCGTTAGCCTAAGAGTGATGATTCTTAGCAGCAAACACTCCCTTACTTAGAAAGCATTAAGGCCATGATTTATAACTTGTGTATGTAATCAGTCTGAATCACAAAGCACATTAACAGCTTTGTGACTAGCACTTGAGGGAAATTCTAATTCCAGAAAAATCAAAGGTGTAAATAAGGACTTACGTTTTATCCACTGCTATCAAGATGTTTCTCTTGTGACTTGATCTAAACTTGGCAGAAAAAAAAAAAAAACAAAAAACAACAAAAAAAAAAAACAAAAAACCCTTCCCAAACTGTATATAAAACCCCAGCAGTTTTACCCATTGATGGCATATTTCCTGAAAATTGGAAACACGTCACTTTTCAATCATTTTATTGAACTCTTTGTATTTTTACATTGCCTCATTCTTTGTAGTACATTATCTGTGCTCCAGAAAGACAGAGCATCAGCTTCAGAAATGTAAAGTAAATTTCATAATCTAAGATGACTGAAAGCAGGTATCTGAAAAGAATCAGCCATACATAGTAAAATGCTATTACAATAACACAATCAAGCATGATGCTGAATCAAATACTTTGCACTTCACCACCACAAAGGGATTTATTTCTTTATGCTTCCCTACTATGATTAATATGGATGTGACCTGTACTTCAACTGAGGGGGAATTTAACCTGCTGTTATGTTAAAGAAATCGATTTAAAAAATCAACAACTTGCTCCAACAGCTCACACTTGAGCAAAACTGCTGCTAATCTCTCAGAAAGTTTTGTCTGAATCAGAAATAGATGGCAGCCCCCAGAAGATTTGGTCAAATCATGAAGACAGCTGTGTTGGGGAGATACCTTTTATATGAGTGACTTCTGTGCCTTGGCTAGATCAGTGCTGCTACCTGCGCATGGATGGACCGGCAATGTCCTCACACAGCAGAGCTGCACACAAGGCAGTCACTGGTGTGACCAACTGGCTTCTTTTCCTGTATCAGATGCCTGAGGCTCCTGTCTGCGCTGTAATTTCGACACTGCAAAACAGCCACACTACAGCCACACTAAAATGAGGCCACGGACAAAGTCAATCTCTTCTTACTGAAGCAAAGGCCTTGGGAGAGCTTTGCTCCAGCTGCTTCATGCTTTGCTCCTTGTCTACACCCTGCTCAGCTCTGAGAAAATATGAACACAGAAAACCTTTGTTTGCTATTTGGCAAACACTTATCAAATTATCATCACTGTTTTAGAAGAATGAGGCTCTAAGCTTTGTGGAATTACCTGGTCATATTTTATGCTCAGCTTGAGATATCAAGGTTTTCTTTCAGGCATGCTGAAAACCCACAACTCAAACTGAAGTCAAAGGGATGGAACAGTAAACACACTTATTCTGATTAGGGACACAGGATCTCAGATTTCAGCAAAATCTCAAAGCTTCTTATGAGAACTTGGGTCTTGGGAGTCAAATCCCATCGATGTTCAAGCCCAGGAACAGGAGGTGAGGGATCCCAGAAGCATTTCATTGGTCTGGTTCAGAAAACTGACAAAAAACCCCCAAGCTCTCAAAATCTACTTCATTCTCCATTAAAGGGTGTTGACATGAAGCGGCAGCATCAGTACTGCCTAACTCAGACACACTTTCAGATACTCTCTGCCCTGCCAATAGTTCAAGCCATCTCCAGCAGAAATGGCCTTACTGTTTTGCTACAGCATTGAACATCCACAGATTCGTGAACAAGCTACAGCGTCCTGGTGACCTGCATCCTACAGGTTTCCCACACCTAACCTCAAAGGAATATAAAGCTGACAGGCACAGATGTCTAAAGCTGAGTGAGATGGATCAGAAGGTGGATCTCAAAGGAGAGAGGTAGCAAAGCAGCCAACAGACAAGGTCTAAGGAGAAGAAGAAGAAAAAGGTGGTGTGGAAGGAAGAAGCTTCATAGGAGCTGGGGTGAAGACCCTGCGTGTTAGGGGGGAATGACACTCAAACACTTGGGTTAGGTCAGAAGCAGAAAGCAAGAGGATGAGCCAAAAGGTTATTCATAATCAGGAAAACATCAAGGAAGACAAGACAGATGACCCTGAAGCAAAAGAAAAGATTAACTTCCTAATCAATGTGCTCTTACTGCTCCATCTCACCACTTACACAGTGACCAGGCTACAGGCACAAGGTCTGGAGAGAGGCCAAGCATGGTTTGCACGCAGACCCTCGGGAGAAACAGGGCAAGCTCATAGATAACCCCCTGTTACAGGGCTCCCGAGCAGCACCATGCACAAAAATCAGAGCTAAAAACCTGTAAGAAGAGAGAAAGCTTTGAGCACATCTGAAACAGACCAGTCCTAAATGCTGCAAAGTTACTGATTCATTTTGCGAGTGCCCGTGTCACTGTCAAAACAGAGAACCTCCAGGAGCCTGGCTGAGCTTTTCAAATGGAGGTGGCAACTACTTTATTTCTGCACTGTTAATTCCCCACACAGTGGAAACAGCACAGCTTTTCTTTTTCAGTTAACCTATGCAGTTAACTTTGAAATGTGTACCATGAGGCTGCTGTTGCGGTGCGGGTTTTCTGCCAGCTTTCTTGTGCTTCCAGATCAATTCTGTTCCCTTTAAATGTGAGAGGGTGGGTGAGAAATCTAGGTAAAATCTGAAGAACAAAATTTAAATTCTGCTTTGTTTTCTCCATCAGCAACAATAACTATTTCTGTTCATTTCAGAACCCAGATCCACACAGAAGAATGAAAGAGTCTCAGTCTCTGAGTTGTGTACTTGTACCCCAAAAATTAGGGAAAAAAGCTACACAGTCAGCATTAAAGCAAGCATAGAGGGCACACACAAGAAACAGGCATTGCATACCGAAAGAAGGGATCATTTTGTTAGGTTGGGGATCTTTTGTTTGTTTTTAAATATAACCCGCTTTTGGAGAGGAGCCACCTTTGAAATCAGAGATGAAAGAAACTAAAGAGGAGATGAGAGACCAGCCTGTAGATACCACGACATGGAAGGGAAATAGGCAGTGGAGGCAGAACTCAAGGATCAGATTATTACAGCAGGAATCGAGGGAAGAAGTTATCCAAGCACAGAACTATCACAAAGAAGCATGCTGTATGCATGAACGAGCTGTGAATATTGCTTTAAAAGTTCAGAACTGAAGAACTGTTTTTCTATCAGCCTCTTCATCTCTCTTGTGCTGTCAGTGCACTGGCAGACAGTGTTATGGGTTTGCTGGTAAAGCTCCCAGTTACATGATAGCCTCCCTTATAATTTAATTCTTTAGACTTCTAGAAGAACAAATGAAAGCCTAATTTTAGACCTCCCATCTGGTTTTGATAACAAACAAATAGATAAATATGTCAAAGTTCTTCTGGGTCACACACTGTTCAGGGACCTCAGGGGAAACTTCTGCTAATCACAGTCAAAAATGGACAGATGTTCCCAAAGAAAACAGTTTTTGAATAATAATTGACACTTTTTCAGATGAAGCCTTTATCCCTACTTTAACAAGCATGGTCACCCCTGGAAAGCCCGTTTAGAGCCAGGCAAGTTCTGGTCACACTCTTTCAGCTTGGGCTGGGGTTCTTGCCTGTGATTTCGAGAGAGTTTTTGCGGGTACTAGCACTTTTTTGCACTCACAGCTGCATGAGGTAGCTGACAACCCACAAAGCATCTGGGCTACTACAACTCCTCACTAAGGCTAGAAGGGTACTTTTTCTCATCAAAATCTTCACTGAAGTCGGTGGTAGCAACAGAAGTGGGACGCTGCTCCTCCTGCCCTGACTAACTCGCTCCGTCTCACAGATTAGTTATGTTTTGTCCCTCCTTTGGGGGACTTTCCTCATGCACACTGCCCTGCAGTTACTGCTCCTTCCTGCCAGCCCGTCTGTGCCAGCGCTATAAAGCGCTGTTAGAGCAGAGGCAGCATCGACACCTCTGCCCCCTCTGCCAGCGTGGATGGTGGAAGTTCAGTTGCGGACCCAGACGCGACTCAGGGTGATGCCCCTCTCTAAGGAAGCCTGGGTGCCACGTCTTCCGCCGTGTCGGTGGGGGAAGAGGGCGAGACACCCGGGTGTGGGGGCACTCCACTTTCCTCCCCTCAGCCTCATCAAGGAAAACGGTATCTCAGGGTGCGGGAAAGAGGGATGCTGTCCCGGCCGCTCTGCCTACCTCTGCCTGGTGATGAGGTTGATGTAGTGCCTCAGCGCCGAATAGTATCTGGCCATGTCCTCTGCGGGAGCGTCCTCGCCGGGGCTGTCCGGTTTGGAGGGGTACGCCTCTGCCAGCGTCCCCAGGCAGACCAGCAGCGACAGGGCGAAAGTCAGCACCGACACCCACAGCCTCACAGTGCCCTGCATCTGCACGGCGGGGTGGGATGGGGGAGAGCGGCCGTCAGCACCTGACCCGACGGGAGCACCAGCGCGGCCTCCCCAGCACCCCGGGGGCCCCACCCCGGCCCCGGCCCCGGCCCGTCCCTTCCCGTTCGCATTCCCATGCCAGTCCCCGTCCCCAGCCCGCCCC
>JAOEHY010026695.1:23902-42182 GCA_025447955.1 Psilopsiagon aurifrons | reverse complement strand
TATCTCAACCTGTGGGAGTTGCATTCTTTCACTTCTCCTTCCCATCCCTCCAGGAGCAGAGGGAAGAAAAAGGGGGAGGTGAGTGAACAAACTGCGTGGCTGATTTACAGGTTAAACCACAACACTTTCCATTGGCTGTATATATGACGATAACCTGTACTAACTTAATCTAAATTAAATATCCACAGAACATGGCTTGACTGAATGCTGCAGCCCTTTCCAAGGATTTGATAAAACCCACTGCTTAAAAAGCTTTCCCATCAGCTTTGTCAATAGAGAGTGTTTGTCAGAAAGATAATCAAAATGAGGTGAGGCAATTGAATGAATACTTGAGCCATGAGGCCTAACAAGGTAACATCTATTAAATGACAGCTTTACACCACAGCATACAACCATGACTCGGAAATAAACAAATCTTGACAAGAGTCAGAAATACTGAATGTAACACACACGGCAACTTTTTATTTGGAGGTAACAAAACCAATGTATTCATGAACTTGATTAGAGATAGCATACTGTCCTTCATAAAGGCAGCATCCTCGGGGTGAGGGTATTCTCCTACTTTTAGTAAAGCAATAGCACACTTATAGTCCATCTTTTGTCTATCAGTCATCTACAGTTCTTTCCATTTTTCCAGTGGTGTTGTGCCTGTATCAGATTTTATTTTTTTTTTAGTTTCAGTGCAACATATCTGCCGAGACAACCTGCGTTTAGATGGTTAGTGTGCAGATTAGTTCAAAACATCATCCCCATTCCGCAGAAGCTCCCTCTGATTAGACTTCAGCACCTTCAAGTGCTTCAGTTCTGGACAATACTTGATTTTCACAAGCAAAAAAATAAATTACCTGAATAGAAGGGGCAAAAAGATGGATTTTTACATATATATGTGTGTGCCAGTAAGGCAGAAATATTCCCACTGGGCACATGGGAAACCCATTAAGTACAAAACTGTCATGTGGAAATACATGCAGCTCAAGACTGCAGCCAGACTTTTCATCCTAGGTTTGCAACTGCAGAGATATCAATGAAGTTGCCATATCAACCACCAGAACACGTATACGCACACATATGCATTAACTTAACATGTGATATGAGTTTAAACACATAAAAATAGATTACAGTTTAGTGAATAAGATTGTATAAAAGGACAAACTGAATCCTTGATCCAACCTAGTTATATTTAAATCATATTTTGATTTTAACTGCATTGTGAAACAGCTACAGATAATCCACATCTCTATCGACTATTACACTTCCCTGATCCTTCTTTGAATCTCTCCTGAAATCTCTTTTTCATCACTTCATTGCATTAGGATAAGATTAGACTCCTCAGAACTTTCCCAGCAAAGCCAGCTGTATGTCATTTTGGTTCCACCCCTAAGAAAAAAAACCCAGTCATTGTACTGACCTACCTGTACTAGATTACATGATCTCTGTCTTGCCCTGAGCTATTTTAACCCAGTTTTAACCCCTTATCTTTCTGCTTAAATATACTGTTGGCATAAGGACTCAGAAAGAAAATGGATAAGTGAAAGTAACATCAGAATAAAAGGGATTGACCTTACAAGTTTTTTTGGTTGGTTGGCTGGTTAGTTGGTTGGTTGGTTTGCAGAGGAGGAGTGTGTTTACTATTTTTTACAGTTTTAACAGTGTTATTGAAGAGGTTTTCCTGAATTCATTTGAACTAAGAAAGCTGTAACTGTAAATCATCTTCATGTTTATTGTAAACTTTTTTATTTTGATTAAGTAGACTAATAATTTGTAACTAACTCAACATATAACCTGTGCTCCCTCTTACGCAGAACAAGTTTGACACTTAAGCTATGCCTTACCACAGTTTCATCAAATCACATACAGAAAGTTTACCACCTTTTTTCATGGACAGTATATAAACATAATAACCTGGGATTTCATAGTAGAAGAATTATGCATTCCCATAAACGAGTTGTTTGTAGGAAAATACTCCAAAATGTTTAGTTAGGAATAGACCAAATAGCATGTTGAAAAGCTTAGTATAACAGCAAGGTAAAATACTGAAGTAGCTGATTCAAAATTATAGACTCCTTCTACTTTCTTCTAGAAACTGACCCAATTACCACAATTCATAGAGGCCAGCTGATAGTTGCTGTGTTTGGTTTCTTGCACAAAGTTCTCCCCAGACTGAGAAACTTGGTTTATTAGTTCCAGTTTACCAAATGGAATTGTTCATACACACTTACCGTCCAAGCATATATTCATTTCAAGTCAGGCTGATATGATGCTTCATGCTAAAGCATTATTGTTATTATACTTTGGTCAATTTTCTGTCTATGGAAACTATATAGTCAATTAGCTCAATGCAGACTGATTTTGAGATCCCATTTTGGCAATTCAACATTATTGTGGGTTGATTACATCCTATTCTAAGTGCATTTTCTTTCACTGTTTATGTAAGCTATGTAACTCTGCCTGTTTATGCATAACAGATTATACACTGGCACCATTAGATCATCAATTAATTTAATTTTCAACTGCATACAACCTGCATGTATATTCAAAATCGATTTGTGCCTAGATCAGATTCAAATAATAACACTACAAGAAACCAAGCTAATAGAATCATGTGTTTAATTGTAAAGGTATTTTCTTAAAAAAGAAGCCTGTCCTCCAATAGTTGCCGAGCTGGTTGGTCAGGTCAGTTAAATGCTAACTTGAGTATCTAAGGATTAAGAGGAAGAGCAAGGTTTCTATTCTGTTATACAAGTAGAAATTTCCAACCGTTACTCTTTAAAGTGAAGAGTTGCAAGGTGGGAAGATTCTTCTGAATCACATTTCATCTTCAGTTGAAAACTGCATAGTCTGCATAATCAAAATCACAGAACTCGGTTTTTGCTGATTTAATGCCCTTTTTTTTAGTAGACTCAGAGCTTAGGTTTCCCTGATTCCTAGGGTATTCTGCCTATTTAAATGTGGAGAGGAAAAAATAAGAATTTATGCACACCTACATCATCTTAAAATATAATTAGAAAAAAAAAGACTGTCATGTTGGGTTTGTTTAATATGAAAAATTGTATAACCAGAAAATCCATTTTCAAATGGCAGGGGCATAAGGAGTTTATAATTCATTCCTAGAAGCTTAAAAGCTAATTACTGTATTTTGACCCAGCCAACTTTCCAGAATTTAAAAGATCATCTTTCTCTGTCATGGGTACACATTTCTCACATGAGTGCTCATCATTTTGAAGACAAATTTAGCTGGTTGTTAATACACTGCACATGCAAATCTTATTATTTCTCCTTAGTATTTCCAGTGCAATCTCACAAAAGAAAGTAAAACAGGAACTTGACTTGATTTACAGCCTATGTGATAGAAGATGTCCCTTTGGTTTAATAACATGAATAAGCAAAGCAAAAATAATGTTGTCAAAATGATATCATTGGCGGTTTAGAGCATTACTGATTTGATTTTGTTATAATGAATAGTATTTATTTATTTATTTTGGTGCTTAATGTTGTAATTTTTTCATTTATAACTGGACTCTCCTATTAAAAGCTAGCAGTAAATCAGATGAAGTGAGAAATGCTGCTACAAGATGGAGGCACGAAGGCAATTAACCTTAAAAAGTGTTTTGTATATTCAAATTTCAGAAAGTGAGGACTCTAAATCAAAGTGAGAGCTATGACTGAAGTCATGGCTAACGTGTCATCTTCCATTAAAAAAACTAAGAACTTCATGTAAAATTTCCAAGGAGAACCTCCATCCGCTACTGGATAGTAGGAGAAATCAAGTGACTGAGGATGAGGAAAAGGATAAGGTACTTAATGGTCTTTAATACTCACACCAGCCATCCTCAGGGTACTCAGATCCCTGAGCTGGATGGCAGAGACTGGGAGATGATTAAAGTCCCCATAATTCAGGAAGAAATGGTTAGCAACCTCCTGCTCCTTTTAGATGTATACAAGTCTATAAAGCCGGATGGGTTACATCCTAGAGTGCTGACTGGGCTTGCTAAACCACTCTCAGCAGTCCTAGTCTTGTGGGCAAGTCACAGAGGATTGTAGGTTGGCCGACGTGAAGCCTCTCTATAAAAAGGGCAGGAAGGAAAACCCTGGAAACTGCAGGCTGTCAGCCTGAGCTCAGTGCCAGGGAAGGGTATGGAGCAAGTGGTCCTAAGTGAGATAATAAAGCACATGGGGGAAAATGGAGGGATCAGGCCCAGTCAACATGTGTTCATGAAGGGCAGGTCCTGTATGATCAACCTGATCTCACTCTATGATAAGGTGACCAGCCTGGCTGATGAGGGAAAGGCTGTGGACATTGTCTATTTGTACTTTAATAAAGTGTTTGAAACTGTCTCCCACAACATTCTCTTGGAGAACTTGGCTGTTCATGCCCTGGAGAGGATTCTTCACTGCTTTGGAAACTGGCTGGATGGTCAAGCCCAAAACCTGGTGGTAAATGGTGTCATATTTAGTTGGCGACCACACCCTAGAGGTGCCCTCAGGACTCGGTTTTGGGGCCAGTGTTGTTTAATATCTTCACTGGTGATCTGGATGAGGTGATTGAGTGCACTCAGTAAATTTGTGGATGACACCAAGTTGGTTGGTAGTGTTGATCTGCTGGGGGGTGGGAAAGCTCTGCAGAGGGATCTGGACGGGCTAGATCAATGGGCTGTGGCCAGTGGTATGAGCTTCAACAAGGCAAAGTGGCAGGTCCTGAATTTGGGCTGCAACAATCCTATGAAACTCTACAGAAAGTGTGGCTGGAAAGCTGTTCATGGGAAAAGGACCTGGGAGTGCTGACTGAGAGCCACTGAACATGAGCCAGCTTGTGGCCAGGTGGCCTAAAATGCCAGAGCATCCTGGCCTGTATCAGAAACAGCATAGCCAGCAGGGACAGGAAGTGATCATCCCACCATATTTGGCACTGGTGAGGCCGCACCTTGAATACTGTGTTCAGTTCTGGGCCCCTCACTACAAGGAAGACATTTAGGAGCTGGAGCCTGGAAAGTAAGTCTTATGAGAAGCAGCCGAGGGAACTGGGCTTGCTTAGTTTGGAGAGAAGATGGCTCAGGTTGGGCCTTACCACTCTCTACAGCTACCCGAAAGGAGGTTGTACTAAGGTGGGAGCTGGTCTCTTCTCCCAAGTTACAAGCAATAAAGAAATAAAACAAGTGGTAAGTGCCTCAAGCTGCTCCAGAAGAGGTTTAGATTGGGTATTTTGAGAAATTTCCTCACTGAGAGGGTGGTTGGGTATTGGAAGAGGCTGCTCAGGGAAGTGGTGCAATCACTGTCCCTGGAAGTGTTAAAAAACAGTGCAGTTTCGGTCCTTAGTGACATGATATAGAGGTGATCTTGGCAGTCCAGGAGTAAGAACAAGCTAAGAACAAGTCCATCTTTTCCAACCTAATTGCTTCAATGATTCTATGAGTATATTATTATCTCTACTCATATACTAAGATATATTTACTCTTGTTGCTAGTGCCAATGTATTTATGTTAGCGCAATACCTTTATTAAAAACATTTGGAGGCTTATAGATTTTTTCAGTTAAATTAAAGAAACTGTCATGAAAAATCTGCTTCATCTAGTGTTAGAAATTTATTTCTTATATTTCAAAATTAAAGGATCACTTATGGCATCCTCCTAGTCTGGAAAACATATTTTTTCAAGTTAGCGTTGTAGAGCTTTCTTTTTTTCTCTCTTACATTAACTGAGCTCGCGTCTGTCATGGTTTAAGCCCAGTCAGCCATGCAGTTTGCTTCTTCCTCTTTCTTCCCCCCAGCTCCCAGGGGGATGGGGAGGAGAATCGAAAGAATGCAACTCCCACAGGTTGAGATAAGAACAGTTGAGTAACTAAGGTATAACACAAACCACTACTGCTGCCACCAATAATAATAATGACAAGGGAAATACAAAGAAAGAGAATACAACAGCTCACCGCCCGATACTAAGCCCAATCCAGCAGTAAACCCCCCTCTTCCAGGTCTCTGCCCTCGTTTTTACATCCCGGACATGTTGTGCTGTGGAATGGAATACCTCTTTGGTCAGTTTGGGTCAGATGTCCTGTCATTGCTTCCTCCTGGCTTCCCCTCCTCCCTGGCAGAGCATGAGGCTCAGGAAGTCTTTGGTCAGACCAAAACATTCTAAGCAGTAACTGAAAATATTGGTGTTATCAGTGCTGTTCCCAGGCTGAAAGTCAAAAACACAGCACTGCACCAGCTACCAAGATGGAGAAAAATGACTGCTACTGCTGAACCCATGACAATGTCTTCAGAATATTTGTCTTCTTACCCTCTAGCCTTCTATTTTTATTTCTAAAAATATGGGGTGTTACCTTTATCACATAAAGTCTCCAATAACTGAACTTCTATAGATGGTTTCATTAGTAACTGAGAGCAGTCGATTATTGATAAGACGGATGGAATTCTGACAGCGATCCTTTACTGAGTGGTCTTGCGTGTGCTATGAAGAGAAGACAGTTGCTATGAAGTTACTTTTTAACACCCAAATATGAAAGCAAGATTTCTGGGAGGCGAAATAATAAATTAAGAAATCAGCCCTAGAGAAAACAATAATAATAAATAACAAACGAACAACCCCCTCCCCCCAAAATCCCAAACAAAAACCAAAAAGCCCCACACCACAATACAAAAAGCAAATTTCATATCTTTTCAGATATAAACTTTATATTGCAATCCTACATAACAATATGCATCAGAGGAAGCCTGTGTAGTGTATAAAAGGTATGCTAGCAGACTTACTGCCAAATACTTTTATTTTGAAAGTTATCCACATTATATTGTATAATACAAATCATCTTAAAAGTACTAGAAATATTTCCTATGTAGGTTGTTTTTGTTCTTGGATATTATATTTGAAAGTCAGCAGAGAACTAGTGTTATATGCCCTGAGCTTTTGAGCTTTGGTTCTTTTTTAATATATTCTGAAAAGTGAGAATGCTGATCTGTGATTCAGTAAACCGATTCTATCCAAGGGTATGTTTTGTCAAGGGAAGAGAGCAGCTTCCTTTGCTGCATTCAGCCTTCAGACCACCACAGTCTGCAGACTTTAAGTTCTTCATTCATAAAGGCTAACTGCACAGAAACCTAAAGCAGAGTAATACCTATTTGAAAAGTGTCATTAATAATATTCCATAGAATGGCTAAAACGATGACAACGAGGGATGCAATTTCTCTCACCAGCTTAAATACACAAAAAAGGATTTCTTGTCAACGGAACTCCAGACATTTCTGTATACTGAAAAACTAGAGTCATAACAGATCATTTTTACCAGTGTTGACATTAACTGCTTATTATAATCACATGCTGGTACCATATTACCAAATAGAGTGCTCTTACAGGGAAGGGCTTTTCACTATTCATGTTTATGGTTGAAGGTACCTGGGTACTCCTGGCATGTGCTAAGGAGTGCGAAGCAGAAATGTTTTGCAAGTGAATAGCAGATGGCAAATACACCCCATGCTGTTATAGCTAACTTGGTAAAATGATAATTACGTGTCCTGATTTTGGCTTCTGCTTTCCTCAGCTTTTTCTGTTAGGTCACTCTAATCCAGGTCACAGCATGAGGGGGTGTGGACCATGCCTCAGGCATTAAAAGAAACACTTAGTACTTGGTTTAGCAACATTTAGTGCTTTGTTTAGCAAAACCTCATGAAAATGGAAGGCACTTGTGACTAGCCTATTTGCAGTAGGTGGAAGACATTGCTTTCCACAATACATATACTGTCAGGGTCCTGGGCATGGCACCTCTGACTGGGGCTTTGGCTGTTGGGCTCAGGGGAAAGCATTTGGCTGCTGTGAAGAAAGAGCCAGAGGAAATGTCAGTCCGGGCCTGTTTGTCCTTCCCAAGGAGCTGCTTTTGGGCTGAGGTTCTACCACTGGTTCCCCCCAAGCTGCAGCTCCTGCCACATTGTAGTCCAGCTCGGATGAGCCATGGGGCCATCTGATCCTGATCTTCAATCACATGCCAACATCCATGTGTTTTTCTGTCTCTCGTTTGTTCTAATGACTAATAGCTGCTTGCACTGAAAATGTGTTCTTTATTTTTAACTTAAATATGACTGGTTTAGTTTAGCTCTCCAGTGTTTTGTCTTCTCAGACATTGATGGATGCATAACTATGGCGTTTGACATCCATCTGACCTCTCTCATGGCCAGTGACTGGGCACCATTTAATTAAAGCAAAATTGCATTTAGCATGTTTCTCACATAAAAAAGGCATCTTACTACTTCACATTAGCTAAGAACAAGCATTTTTGTTACAAGTCACTTTATGTATTGAGAACCATAATCTACAGATCATGGACAGAATGAAATCTGGTAATCGGAAAAACAAAAGCTGTGTATTCTTGATTCTTTTAAAAAAGTCCACTTCTCTCATGCTATGCACTTTTTTGTCCAAATTAGACCTGCTTTCAACATGTTTATTTATATGTCTGTTGTATCAGGAATGAATAACATGTCTCTCAAAATCAGGATGCTAAACCTCTCCTGATATACTTTTGAAAATCTAGTTTATTATAATGTGTGAAGATTTTGTGCGACTAAATATGTATTAAGGATTACACAAACCTATACTACCAGAAAATCCCAGAAAAAAATCTTCCTGAATATTCTAGTTTTGCTATTTAAACCTAATAAATATATAATTAGGTATAATAATATACATGAATATATATTATAATGTAGTATATGTTATCATATGTCTAAAAATAAAAAACAAATGTAGTCTTTAATATTTTTCTTTATTTTTCAGGACAGGCAAGGCACAAAATATAGTGCTGTTTAAAAATATACACTTAGAGCTAAACAGAAATATAGAACTAGAAAAGCGTTTACTAACGAATAGCAAGACTCTCTGTGAGCACCAGGCTAACAGGTGCTAGGTTACAACTGCTGAGTGAGAAGTCAGTTTTCAGAAAGCAGTGATTCTACAGTGGCTTCCTTTCTGCGGTGGGTTTTTGTTTGGTTGGTTTGGTTTTTGAAATTCTGCATATTTCAAAAAACATAACAGTCTGGAGGCATATGTTTTAAAGCTTTAATGATCTCTTAGTAAAAGTTTGGACTGGTTTTGTTTGGGATTTTCTCCATTAATATCTATTGCATAGGCTATCTCGATACATAGATAATTTTGAATTAAGAAAGCAAGAATAGCATTTTCCATAATGTACTGAGAAACATGGATCTGAAACACATCTCAGCCTGCTTACCTCTTGTGCATCATGTTACAGCTGTGTATTATATCTGTTTCTTTGTTAGGAGTATGATATAGCAAACAAATCACCTGTCCTGGGTTCAGCAGTAGCAGTCATTTTTCTCCTTTCTAGTAGCTGGTGCAGTGCTGTTTTTTCGACTTTCAGTCTTGGAACTGCGCTGAAAACCCCGATGTTTTCAGTTGCTTCTCAGTAATATTTAGTCTGACCAAGGACTTTCTGAGCCTCATGCTCTGCCTGGGAGGAGGGGAAGCCGGGAGGAAGCAGAGGCAGGACATCTGACCCAAACTAACCAAAGAGGTATTCCATCCCACAGCACGTCATGCCCACTGTATAAACTGGGGGCAGTTATCTGGAAGGGCTAGATCACTGCTCAGTCAGGCTGGGTATCAGTCAGTGGGTGGTGAGCAGTTGCATTCTCTTCCTTTGTTATTTCCCTTATCATTATTATTATTGATGGTAGCAGCCGTGGTTTGTGTTATACCTTAGTTACTGGACTGTTCTTAGCTCAGCCCGTGAGAGTGACATTCTTTTGATTCTCCTCCCCATCCCTCCGGGATTGGGGGGAGGAAGGGGGGGAAGTGAGCAAACAGCTGCATGGTTCTGGATTGCTGGCTGGGCTTAAATCACGACACCACCACATGATATAATGCTGAGGCTTAAGATATACAGTAATGCATAGAAATACAGAAGTATCATACATAAGAAGTAAGTTATTTTATATAATTCTTTATTTTGTAGAAATTATTTATTTAAGGGGTTGGGTGGGCTCCAATCTCCTTAGAAATAATCACTGCTTACTTTTTGGACTCTTTGACATATGTAATCAGGAAAACTTCCTGCCCACAAAAAACTGTATCCAAAAAACCTCACCAAAGAAAACAAAAAAACCAACCCAACAAAAGAAACAGACAAAAACCCAACAACATAAAAACCATAAAAAAACCAAGCTCCACAAACAACCAAACCCACCCCAAACAGAATACATGAACTTCTAAACAGTGCAATGTTACAATGAAATTACGTAACTAAGGCTTGTGAATCATCTGGTTACATCTGAGCACCTCCTGGGTGATATGTCTTTGCTCAACTTATAATTTAAATCACGTGACAACTTTACAGTTTTCCAAATGTGCCAATTCACTAATTTCTCATTGAATCATTGAAGCAAACACATATTTTTGGAGCTGCCTTACAGGGCTGATTATTTACTCTGTAGGAACAAATAAAGACCTTTTTTGGATATGTTTTTATCCCCCGTTTAATTCTGTGCTGTATCTGTGCAGTTAGGTGATTCCTCTCTTATTCACAGTGAAATTACTGCACCAGACACTGATAGAGAAAAGGGTTCTAATTTGTCCATTATAACGCAGAAGTATGAACTGAAATTTTTTAGCCCCTGACCGACCCTTTTGTTATGGAATCCAAAGACAGATGATGACAGACTTCAATCTTATTGTTGAAGCCTGTTAGACTCCTTTGGAAAGCAGCAAATGAACAGGGTTTGACACAAATCAGGCAAAGTGACACTTGAGAAATAAGTTAAATTACTAATATTTAAATAAGAATACTAAGAATATGCACGATTCTTAGGTAAAACATAACTTATACAAGAGATTAACAGGATATAGACTACATTAATAGTGAAAAAGAATTGCAACTGGCATTTGCCTACTAGCAGGAGCTCTTTTGATTTAAAAATGTAACCCAGTCAGTACTGAAAATAGTTATAAATAATCATCAGGGGAAATGTTGCTTGCACCATGGCAGTGAATAACAGACTATATAAAACATGAGAAAACAAAAATTCTTCAGGAAAAAAAAATAACTCTCAAGTAACATAATCAATAAATCACTTTGTAATATTTAAGGCAGAGCAAGAAACATTACTTGCATACAAGTGAAAAGCAGTATTATTTGTAGTGTTTAATTTGTCAAAGTCCCAACTTCATTAAAGCTTCTTTATTGAGCTTTTGGAAGACCCAGGAACCAGTATGTGCTCAACCCTTTTCTGCTTCTTTATATTTTAGTTGTGCCAGCTGTGTTATGATTAAATAGTCTGATGCTGATTATTGATTATAGCATAAAGAACATTCACAATTTGGGACTCAATTTATTGAGTTATCAGGTTGTTAATGGTGACGCTGACTATCGATGATGTTACACTTTTTAGATGCAGGAGCACAGTTCCTACACTGAATTTGTGTTAAGTATGTCCACGAGATTATGGTTTTCATTCATTAATTTAATGCAGTCTGCTCTTGAACTACATTTTAATTATAGGGTTTGAATTTTTTAACCTCCTTTGCATCCTACAGCTTCATTTTCACTGTTTAGTTATTGGGCATATATTTACCAAGACTTGGAATTTCCTTGGAAGCTTCACAGATCACTTGTGATCTTTTAATAACTCAGCATTTCTCAGGACCTTTCACAGCCTAACACTGTTTTTGTTTGAGATCTCATGACCTTTTCAAAGATTTTTCTTTTTCTTTGTCTGCCTTTCTATTCTTTGGTATGAAGCAAACAGAAGCAAATATGAGCAAATATTTGAAACTAGCTCCAGGCTGTCGATCAACAACTGGGTGAAAATTTGTATACATGAGACTTCCTTTCAGAGGAATGCCTAGACTTTTTAAAACAATGGGGGTGTATTTAAACAAACATAAATTTATTCCAACACAAAAACTTCCACAGGCCAAGTGAAGGAGACATGCCACAACTACTTTTTCTTTCTGTGCTGCTGCTTTTCTCTACAAGTCACAGTGAAGTGACTTAATTTTGGCCTTTAATCTTTCAAAATGTTTTTAGTTTTGCCTGTTGTTTATTTTTTTTCCAGCAGCAAGAAATATTTCTTCTTGGTTGGAAGGAAGATATACAAACATTTGATTTGTGGAGTTCATTCATACTGTCAATGTAGGGTCTTTGGTTTGATTTCATTTTTTTCATGCAGAACTGAACAACCAAGATCTTGTCCTTCTTTTGCTGTCTTGGTTTCTCTTTGCTTCATACCTCATGCATATCCAAAACATATTAAAAAAATGCATTGCTAATTTTCATGGTTCTGTTTAATGGCCGTTTTTCTATTTGCTCACTAAATTTCACTGTCTTCCAAAGGCTGCAGTGAGAATCAAAGGATAGCTATTCTAGAAATGTAGGAAAATCCTCACAGAAATGAGTGGAGAATGACTTTCAATGTTGAAATTTTGACATCCATGAATATAAACTCATATTGCTTTCTAGATTAATTTATAACTTAATCTGTACTCCATAAAAACTAATCAAAGCCAAAAGTTTATATACCTGAGATAATTAAACTTTATCCAGTGGTAAGGAAATCTTTCAGAAAAAAATTAGTCTTCTTTTTTTTTTTTCCTTAAAGCTTAAGTTCTAAATGCCTTGGGAAAAACTTTTAGATGAACTCTAAGACCTTGTCTTCATTTTATGCTTATTAAAGTTATAATAGTAGTAAGACTAATGTGCTGACTCCTGAGATATCATGTCATAAGATTTTAATGGCAGCTTGACATATAAATCCTACTGCCAAACATAATAAATCATAGTTATAACTTAATCAGCTATGGGGAAGGACAGTTCTTGTCCATGGTTAATGCAGATTTCTTCTTACAATATTTTCAAACTGAGCCTCAAAGTGTTACAATTGAGTGTTACGCTTATACTGCTTTAGGGAAAAACACATCAGCAAATTATCTTAATTAACCAATGAGCTTTATCAGTGAGAAGCAAAACAAAATAAAATGGAAAGGAAAGCAAGTAGAATACGCCACGGAAGATGATGTGTGACAGCTTTCACTGTGTCAAAGAAAGGGAAATGCTCAGATAAACAGCTTTTTCCTCAGCCTGTTCTTGATGATATAGGGCATTTGTCATATAATTTTTACACAGAGCGGAAGTACGTGGCACTGAAAGAAAGAAAAACAATTAACGTAATCTTATGTTTTCTGTCCTATCCCATTGGTCAATACAGTACTCTTAAAGGAGCTTCCGACCAGTATTTTTTTTAGTGCTTCAAAACTGTTTGGATCTGCTTTATCTAAACACCTTTTAGCAAAGTTCTGTTTAATTTAGTATTGCCAGTTCTCCAAGCGATGATCACTTTTATTACTTCAATCTATTGTCATTATACTTACCCTACACCAAGAATCAAAACATACATTGCAATCTGATTTCAAAGGAATTTACGAGGCATGACACATGTCATCTGTGTGTACAAATTATGGATCCCTCCCTGGTCTTCTCTATGGTAATTTATTTACTTCTTTCCTTCAGGTCTGGGAGTTCTGGCAATGCCTTCCTTTTCCTGAGAGACTGTAGCTCATTAGAGAAGCTAATGATGAAATGGAATATTTCATTCCATTAGGGAGGTAGGGAAAGAAGTGAGCTAGTCAGGAAGTCTAAAGTAAATAGAACTTACATTTTCCAGGATAATTTGTTCCATCTAAGTGGAGACTGGAATTTCAATAGTAAAATTTATTTTTTTTTTTTTTTTTTTACCAATGGAAAATAAAAATCAATGCAATTCTGAGGGAAATTAGTGGAATCTTATTTTATTCCATGATTGTATGACTTCAATTCCTGACTACTCAGTGACACTGAGTATCAAAGCAATTTTTTTTTTTTTCTTTTTTTTTGAGTTTGGGGAGCTGGTTGATTTTTGTTTTGTTTCATTAGTTTTGGGTTGGTTTTGGTTTTTGTCCCTGTACACTCCTACATACACCCTAAAAGGGCATATTTTTTTATATACCAATTTTTAACCTTGATGATACTCTCTCTATTGGCTCTTTTCTTCTATGAGATAATCAGAGGTTTTCAATAACAGTCTATTTAGTCCTTCTTTCTAGATCATTATTTTGTAAAGTACAACAGTGGCTGTTATTGACCATAAAATTCTTGCTTGTTATTTCTTTTCCATCCCTTAGGATGTATTACCATACCAAATGATTATTTGTATGAAGTGTTCAGAGTTCTGTTTTTTTTTTCTCCAATAACTTACTGTTGTCCCAAATGTTATTAAAAATTAAACATATTGTTTGTATTCCATTTCTTATGTTGCCTTTTTTAAAAGACATGGAAAAAAGAGTTGGATTTTTTTATTATTATTTTCTGTAAATTTGTGCTGCATGCTCCTAAAGTCTTTAACATTCAAACATTCTGTCCCCTCTTAATATTTTGTTTTACTAGAGCTAAAAGGTACACAATAGGGTGCAGACAACTGAGCCTTCCTTGAGTCCTTGACACCTCACCTTTGGTCTTCTATTGCACTGAAAGAGAATTAGCATATTTGCTTCTCTCATGCCAAGAGTTTTCTGAAGATTTCCAGTGCTTGCTTATGAACGTGGCTTGTTGCTTTATTTGCTGTTTCTGGATACACATGCTATCTGTGCAAACTGAATTCTCACAACTTTAATTCCAGTGTTCTTTATAGTAAAATAGTCATTCTTATTTCTGTTTCTTTTTTATTTTCAGTGTTGTCAAGAGATACTAAAAATACCATTTTTGAAAAAACTTTATAATTATATAGAAAAATAATAAACCCATAGGACATCTCAAGTTGAAAGGGACACATAAGGGTCATTGAGGCCAACTCCCTGCTCCTAGCAGAATAATAATCATGATTTCAAAATAAATTATTATACATATTTTCCCCACCCTTGATAATAAGTATCTCCCTGTATTTCCCATGGACCATTTTAATTGATACTGTTTGCTATTATCTTTTTTGTCTTTTACTTCTCTGCTTATGACTTTAACAACCAGTGTGCAGCCAATTTGACACTCTGCATAATATCTTCATAAAGATTTGTGTCCCTTGTAAACTCACTACAATTTCTTATTTTCCTTTGTGTTTTCCTTTTTATATTCCATTTCTGATGTTTGTCTTCTTCTACTATATTCTTTGTGACTTTGAGACTTTAATTTAATGCATCTTTTTACCTGTCGACTATTGATGAATGTTAACACTTTCTTCTATCATACATTCTTTAATAGTTCCCTGTGCTGCTACTCAGGCAGAATTCAAAGTGAAAGGTAGTGTCATGATTCTCATCTTGGATTCAAATCTTCCTGAAATCACTTATTTGCTTGCAGATTTATGACAAGAACTAAATCCCTTTGTCATTGAGTCATAAAGGAAGTCTAAGGGATGACCTCATTGCAGACTACAACTTCCTCAAAGGAGGCTAGTGAAGCAGAAGGTATTGATCTCCTCTCTTTAATGGCCAGTGATAGGACAAGAGGAAATGGGATGAAGCTGTGTCAGGGAAAGTTCAGACCTGACATTAGAAAAAAGTTCTTCATTGAGAGGGTGGTCGGTAACCGGAACAGGCTCCCCAGAGAAGGGGACATGACACAGGCCTGTCAGAAATCAAGTTGAATCAAGGAAAAGCCAAAGTTACAATTTCGTGTGATGTATGGGGTTTTATTTCAGCGCTGGATGCACGGGGGATCTCTCCTCCTAACGTGCATGCTGAGGGAAATACAGTTGCTTTCTTTATAGAGCCTATACATACATATTCATTGGAATGTTGCGATATGTAAATTTGCTCCCGCTTCATATGCTAATTGATTTGGCAAGCCCTTCCCTCATGCGCATTGCCTCCTGATGGTCTTGGGCAGGGGTCTCAGGATGAAGTAAGAGTCTTCCTCAGTCACCTTTATCCCAGTTTTTAGAGTTGAACTCTTCGCCTCTTGTGCTCCAGATGTCTTTGCGCATGCTCCTCAGAAGCTTAACTGTTTCCTGGAATTTAGCTTCCTTATCAGTGACCATTCAGGGTTAACAGACATCCTCTATCTTGTCAAATATTCAGGGCTAACAAATGGTACAAGTAGTTAACAAGCTTGCTTCTCCCTCTTATCAAAGTGTCTGAATGATACTTTTAGACATGATTTAGTTTTAGGTAGTCCTGCAAGGAGAAGGGATTTGAACTTGATGATCCTTATGGGTCCCACCCAACTTGAGATTTCCATGATCTTATGATTGTAACATTAGGTCAAGCATTTGGATGATGCTTTCTTAGTTATAGGTAACCCTATGAGAAACAGGGAGTTGGACTGAAGGATCTTTAAGGGTCCCTTCCTGTGGAGGCCTAAGGCACAGACCCTGTTTCTGGTTACAAATGAAATCCTTTATTTCCTGTCTCACATCCCTTTTACAGTCTACTAAGTGCTAATCAGTAACTTTCCTCTCTCTTACCTCCTTATCATCCCGATTCAGCAAAACTAAGGGTTACAAATATTTACATTGTTTGTTCTGTCTTTGAGATGCACATCCTGCTTTATCTTGCAAACTGCTTGCTTTGTTTTGCTAACCGATCTTTACCCTTCATTGTTTCTTTACAGTTTCCCAGGCTTAGGCTGAAGGAGGCCAATAGCAGTTTTTGTTTTCTACACTGTTCCCAGGGCTTAAGCCGGACCAGGGTGATAACTCCTGAGTCCATTTCGTTGACTATTTCTGTCCCTTCACCCACACCTTCCCACTTGAGATGATAGTCTATGATTCTATGATAACAGTCTCAAATCCTCCCTAGATCATATGAAGGACTAAAGATACACACAAAACTGTGATCTAATTTTGGCTATGTAATGACTTAAAATTCGAATCCTGTCTGTGTTATTTAATACCTACTAATAAGTAAACAAGAAAATATGTTTTAGAAAAAACAAGGGTACCTCTTTATGTCTTTTATATTTTTTTCTCCCCCCTCCCCCTTATCTCTCTCCTCCCCTATACTTGCTTAAATTTTAAATTTATTGGGATTTCAGAATTTAACAATAACTGTGGGGGCTCTGTCACCACTGTGTAACTCTACTTTTATGCCAGCATAGCTCTACTATTATACATTGATATGGTACTAGAATTAAGCTGTAGTAGTCTGGCTAGCCAGAAATGTGAATGCCATGAAGGTGTAGAAGTTAATAGTTAACACACAAAAAAATCAGAAGTATCTGGTTTTTAAAAGGCCATTGTGATGTACTAGAGCTTGGCTGCATGCTGGGTGCCCATGAAGCTGCTCTATCACTCCTTCTCGTCTGTATGGAGAAGAAAAGATACGATAAAAAGCTGATGGGTCAAGATAAGGATAGGGAGAGATCACTCAGCAATTCCTGAGAAAAACAGACAGAGGAAATAAGTTGAATCAAATCAGAGTAGGGTAATTAGGAATAAACCCAAAAAATCTTAAGAGTTCCCCTGACCCTTCCCTTCCTCCCACTCAACTTCATGGACAGTTTTCTCTGCCACCTCCCCTCCCAGCAGCACAAGGAGGTGGTAAATGGGGGTTGCAGGCAGTTCTTCACAGGTTATCTCTACTGCTCCTTTCTCCTCAGGGGAGGACTCCTCACACTCTCTGCTCCAGTGTAGGGTCCTTCCCACAAGAGAAAGTCCTCCATTAAGTCCTCCAATGTGAATTCTTCCCACAAGCAGAAGTTCTTCACAAACTGCTCAAGCGTGGATTACTTCCGTGGGGTGCAACCTTCACGAATAGACTGTTCCAGTGTAGGTCCCCCATGGGGTCACAGGTTGCGCCACAAACATGCTGCAATGTGGGCTCCCCTCTCCATGGGACCACATGTCCCGCCAGAAGCCTGCTCCAGAAAGAATGCCCCTGGGGTCACAGCCTCCTTTGGATATGCCCCTACTCTGGCATGAGGTCCTCATTGACCAACAACTCAAGTCCTTCTCTGCAGGGCGGCTCTCAATCTCTTCTCTTCCCAACCTGCATCTGTGCCTGGGATTGCTCAGACCCAGGTGTAGGACCTTGAACTTGACATGTTTAAACTTCATAAGGCTTGTATCCCCCACCTCACAAGCATGTCAAGGTCCCTCTGGATGGCATTCCTTCCCTCCAGCATATCAACTGAACCATACAGCTTAGTGTCATCAGCAAACTTGCTGAGGGTGCACTCAGTCCCACTGTCCCTATCATTGACAAAGATGCTGAACAAGACCAGTCCCAATACTGATCCCTGAAGGACACCACTCGTTACTGGTCTCCAGCTGGACATTGAGCCATTGACCACAACTCTTTGCGTGTGGCCATCCAGCCAG
>JAOEHY010026695.1:0-23802 GCA_025447955.1 Psilopsiagon aurifrons | reverse complement strand
TTAGTAACTAAGGTATAACACAAACCACTACTGCTACAACTAATAATAATAATATCAAGAGAAATACAAAGGAAGAGGATACAACAGCTCACCACGTATATCCAGTCCGACCAAGCCAGTGCACCCCCCACCACCCTTCTGGGTCTGCTCTCCGTTTCTCATCCTGGGCATGATGTGCTGTGGTATGGAATACCTCTTTGGCCAGTTTGGGTCAGGTGCCCTCTCTCTGCTTCCTCCCGGCTTCATCTCCTCCCTAGCAGAGCGTGAGGCTCTGAAAGTCCTTGGCCAGACCAAACATCACTAAGCCATAACTAAAAACATTGGTTTTATCAGCACTGTTCCCAGGCTGAAATTCAAAAGCACAGTGCTGCTATCAAGGAGAAAAATGACTGCTACTGCTGAACCCAGGACAGAGTGTCTAGAATTTTAGGCAGTTTTTCAGTCAGATTGAAAGCAGCAATTCAGTGTTTACCATTGTGAGTGCAATATTTATCATTTGGCCTCTTTAGAATTATCTCCAAACTCTCAATGTTTGATCTGTAACTGCTCAACACTGTAATTCAGTTCATCAAACAAAAAAAAACCCTGAAGTAATTCTTTTTTGAAAAGGGATAGCTCTCCTATCACTCGTGTTCTAATGATGGAGTGTCATTGATTCTTTATTCTCCTTTATGTGAACTCAGCTAGAGGATAACAGCTTTATGGCTCTGAATTTATTTCCTTTTTATTTTTAGTAACGAGACAAGAGAAGTGACTGTCTGAAGTTATAACACATGAAAAGGAAATTTGAAAACCTGAGATCATTCTGAGCCGTGAATCTAAATGGCCAAAATATGAAAAACAAATTGTGGCTTCTTTTCAAAAGAAATTATATTTTCCGTATGAATTTCCTTCCCATCCACCTACACCTTTCTTTCATATGCAGCCAGTCATATTTAATTATGGATTACTGTATTTATTTGTAAAATTTATATTATTTGTGTAGCAGTTTACCATTAAATCTAACTTCAAATGATAAATGGACAGACAATTCCGTTAATTTTCTGTGATGAAGATGTTAGTTTATGAAATGGAAATTGTTTCTTCAGTCAAAGACATTAAAGATGATGATGCAGATAAACATAATAGACATTTCCATATTTTCCAAATATATCACAAATTTTTTTAAAAAAAAAAAAAACAAACAAAAAACCCAGAGTAACATATCCATGAGGAAAGACAGGCACAATATAGCATAAGGCAGCAGCAAGAAACTATGGAGCTGAAAAAATGCATTTGATAAAATGAGGAGAAAATAGTAGTATGTGAAACACTTGCATTTCCTATAGGAAAATACATACAACAGGATAGAACAGCCTCTGCTAGGTGGCACCTTTCCAGGTGGAGGTGCCTCTGTATTGTTCTGCAGTGAAAACACAATCCTGTTCAGTAGTTGGGTCCAGCCTCATGTAATTCTTAACTGCACCAAACCCCCAGGCTTTCTTTCCTCTGCTTATGGGTCTGGCCCCAGAGACTGGACCTTTTCCAGGATGTACACCTATGTGAAACCACTGCGTATGCTCCCTTTTCTGTGATGAATAACCCTAAATTGATGTGGAGATGCTTGTGAGTTTCCAGAAGCCTTAATTTTGCGTATTTTGTGGTAACCTATACGTTTTCAGTTGATGGGCTGTCATACATTGAAATAGTGAAGTCTCTTAAGAAAAATATTTTTTAACAAGATTTTTACAGTTCAGTTGTTTCCCAGGCTTTAAAGGCACAGATATTAGCAAAGCTATTACCTAGTTACTTGGCACCATCTTTCCTGATGATTAATGTATTGCATATGATGTCTCTGCTACAGGCACAGAGCATCTTTCCAACTAGCAGCAGGGGGTTGAACTCAGATGGTAAAGAACATTTGTGCATACAGCATTTAGTAACTATTTAGAAAAAAATCCATTAGTTTTTTTTATTTCAGAAAGTCCATTAAGGAGGAGCTCAGGAAATAAATGAAAGTAAGGATCGATCAATCATTTGTTGAACTGGAGGGTGATCATTCATTACTGGCAGAATCTCTGCTTTGTGTTTGCAGGACTGTATTTTAGTATTGTAAGCAATTAAGTGCATTCATTAAACATGAAAACAATATCTGCTCCTTTTTGCAAAGCGTTCAGTGCAGAACAGTAACACTGCGGGGGGGGGGGGTCTCCTTTATTTTTCTTTCTTTTTTTTTTTTTTATTTTTTGATCAAGAGGCTATGTGGAGAGTGGGAGATGCAGCATATAGCTGGAGTAGACTGGACAGCAAGTCAGAGCAGCAGTTTGGAGAGGGGCAGCACAGCCCTGCTACAGCCTCAGGACAAGAGCTGAGAACCAGCATAATCGGCTCCTAATCTCCCCTGGATATTTGCCTTCCTTGTACTGAGCAAGCAGTGATCTGGGGACAAGAAGGGACTATAGAAACCAGAAATTGCTGATCATTACTGATAATAACATTCATGGAATGCAACATGTGAATTTAGAACAGTGCACTGAAGATACAAACACTGCCTGAAAAAGAAATACATGTTTCTAAATCTACTGCTAAAGGACTGTATTTACTACAAGCCATGAAGAAAAGAAAAAAGGGTGGGTGGGGTGGAAAAAGAGCCTTAATTAAGAATTGTACATGCTCTGGAAGAGTAAGGTTCTCTAGCAGGTGCCTGGTTATACAATGTGAATGTACTCAGAGACACATTTTACTCAAGCCTTAAATGTGACATTGCAAAGAAGTAATTGGTTTCATGATGCATGCAGGCAGGTAATTCAGTGCTAGAGGAATGCTGATCCATAGCACCACTGTTTTATTACCTCGCCTCAACCCAAAAATGCAGGTAAAAAAAAAAAAAAAAACACAAACCAAAACAAAACCAAAAAAAATCAAACCAAAACTCAAAACCACCACCACAAACATCAAACCAAAAGATCATGAATCCAGAATAAGAATAAACCTTCCAGCACATGAGCGCAGGAAGCCAGCCAGAAATTCTGTAAGATAAAGTTACTGCAGAGAAGCTAAATGACTCCTCTGTTTTCATTGCTTAACAAACCAGAAGTTCCCCATGGTTGAATGAGATCTTCAGGCTGTGATAATTCACTAAAAAAATTCTATTGCTCAGCAATGTTCCAAATGTAACCAAGTACTGAGGATCCTGAGACAGGAATAGAGAATCTCTTTCCCCACTGTATGAAACCAAGGATTGTATGCATCTTGAACACTGCTTATCTAAAAAAGATGGATCAGAACTGGAGAAAGTCCAGATAAAATGGAAGATGATTAATTAAATTTATAAAATGGCTTCTGCATGAGGAACAACTAAATAAGGCAGGACTGGCCTGAGGACACTGCAAAAGGATAAGCTGTCATCTCTTGCTTATATGAAAAAAATAAGGAGTTTGACATGAAACTGGTAGCAACAAACCTCAGAACAGCTAAAAATGGCTGAGTCTTCATGCAAGAAAGGCTAGATAATAAGCTGTGAGCTTCTCCTGTCAAAATAATTTCACAGAAAAGGTCTGAGGGTTGCTAAATACATAGTGACTGCAGAGAATCTCTCGCCTAGAATACTTGAAGCTGGGAAGGGAAATTTGATTTACACACAGTTCCTGCAATGTGGGTTATCACCTCCTAGTGGCTGCAACTGGACAAAAAAATGTGTTGTGGGCAGTACCCTTGCTCTGGCATTTTATTAATGGAAATTTACTAAGAATTTACACATCAGCTTCTTCCCCTTCTTGCGTGTATGAGCTAGGTACAAATGTAATCAAATGTTACTCAGTGATACCTGAACTAACTTGCTGGTCTCATGGCTTAAGTGTCAGATACACAAAGTTTGCTGTCCTCATTACTTTTTACCTGCAACCTCTCTTTCAATTTTTCTTTTGAGCTTGACCTAGGGTAGAAGCCTCACCCTCCTTGTAAGGTGTATCCCTAGCACACATACAAAGCACATGAGGAAACAGGGCTGGAGAAGTCTGTCAACACTGCACAACAGTAAGCTTCTCTGTGCAGGTTTCCTATGTCCTTTCTAAAGCACCTATGTAACAGTTCGGATCAAACAATGTGAAAAGCAGTGTTAGTGTTTTAGACTTTCTGAGGAGTGTGCATTGCTTTTAACTGGAGTCAGGTCCTTGTTGGTGTGTCTGAATAGCTGTCTCTCCTGCTGGCTGTACAGTCACAGCAAGGGCTTGGACTAGGGGAAAAGGTAAAACTGCTTTGACCATGATGAAAATATATTTACCAGTACTTCTTTGTTACTATTTTCTCTCTGGATGGCTTCTGCTTCAGGTCAAATAGATCTGAAGAGTTGAGTTATGGTTCTGTCACCCTGGAAGAAGGGGTGGTTGGGGAGACCCTGCAACTTGTGTGCTGGTCAGAAGTTGTGGGATGAATGTGGCTTCTGTCTTGCTCCCTCGGAGCATGCCTTTGTGGAGTGAAGAGCTACTAGCAACAAGCTTTCCAGCATGTGCACGTTACAAACAGGTGGTATGAAATTGCAAGGTAAGGAGCAACCACACCAAAAGTGCTCTATTTTTTTTTTTTTTTCTGCGTCTGCTTCATCATATGCCATTTAAAAGTGCCCATGCTGAAAAACATAGCCAGCAGAGCAGAAGGGAGCCGTGAGCCTTTGCACCAGTGCCAGCACAGCAGCTTGGCTGCTTTGCCTGGCAGCTCTGGCCTTATCACTGCAACTTGCTCTACAGTTGTAAAGATGCCTGTAAAGCACAAGGCACCTGTTTCTGGAGACTCAGATGTTACTGAAGGCTTCTGTGAACAGCTTATACCAAGGAATGACAGTAATTTCGTATGTGCTGGATAGGAGTGGCCAGAGGGAATTTCCAGAGGTTATGTCCTAACAAGAAATTGTTAGTCAAAGTAACTGAAAATTCAGTGCAAGTAATGCACACTTATAGGAGATTTTTTAAAATAATGTTTCTGAATAGCATAAAATCAAACTTATTATAATGAAATAACATATTCCACTCTTCAAATTATAGTGCTTGACCTTGAAAAGCATTTCATAAGAAGCATATTAAAAAAAAGTGGTTTTATGTAAATTGAGCTGCTCCTTCAGAATTAGTGAATTAAAAAAATGAGCTAATAGCAGATTTTAGTCATAAAAGATTCAGGTTTACAAAAATACTTGGTAAATCTGTGGATACTCTTTCTGTTACTCTACACTGAGAGCTTTGTGTTAAAGTTAGCAAATCCATTTCAAATTTCATGCCTGCTTAATGATTAAGCTTGCTCAGTGTTATTAAAGGATTTCTCACTGATACGATAATTTCTCATACACTAAGTTGATGAGCTGTCACATTTCCTCACCCTCAATATGGATTTACTCTTGTTTAGCTTACTGCTATACATTTTTTCAAGGATATTTTAGTAGCAAAGGATCACCCACTGATGTACAGATGTGAAGAAATGGGGAATTGGTAGTAGTAAGAAAAAAAAGAATCCTATAATTTCATCAGTATTTGGCATCCATTTACAGGCACTTTGCAAACATCATCTGCAGAAAAGTCTCGTGTTAGACTTTTTCTTACTAGGGGAGGTTTGGGGTGCGTTCAGAAAAGTTTTCTAATAATGTTTGAAGATCTGATACTAGAGACAGAGTCTATTCTGCAGAACACAAACTTCAGTATAAACATTTCACAGCATTATAATACAAAATCATAATATTCAACTATGAAGGAGCTTCCTTGCTTTTCCAGTCAGACTGTTTCAAGAGGACGACACTGGGGAACTGAACAGCAATTTTACAGATGTAAATGTATTCACAAGATGGAGGCTTCATTTTGCTGTTTTTTCGGGAGATACTGTGGTTCAGATTATGCCTTCAGAGGTTCTCATTCCAAAACTTAAAATGGCAGTATTTTCAAACTAGCTCAAAATTTAACTCTTGAGAAAAAAGAAAACTGGTTCAAAGGTAAATGCTGAGACTTTCTGATTTTGTTTTTTTTGTTTTGTTTTTTCATGTTAGAGACAGTTTAGAAGTGTCAGAAGAGTGTAATAGATCATGAAAGTACTGCAAAAATGGAAATCACTGTTGTAGGGCCTTCAGGACAAACACCTCAGCTTTATTCTTACACACTTGGATAATTCCAGTGTTCGGCTTTACTCAGACTCTCAAAATTAACTGAGTGGCTGAATTTTATTGTGTTTCATTTTCAGCCTAAACTGTGCAATGTCAATAATAAAGGGATTTCTACCAACATGAAAAAAGGAAATAAATTACTTGAAGTGAGGCCTGGTTCTCTGGATATATTTAAGAACTTTAGCAAAATGAGTCAGGGATGAATCAGACACAATTCACTGACTTAATGGGAAAAGTGCTCTACAGCTCCAGCTATGACACACAAAGACAAAAGTTCCACATTTAAACTAAGCTATTAAAATGAAAATAATAAAAATTTAAAAAGTGGAATGAAAAGCACTTTCCACAGAAAATGATATTACTCTTTTCCAGAAGCCATTCCCAAATGCAGCTACTGAATCCTTGAGAAATACTTGTATCCTAAAAAAAAAAAAAATCTTACAAGTTTTAATTGCTACACAAAGATGAAGGCATAGGACAAACCTAGTCTTTGTCTAGTCTGGGATACTGATGTAGCTTTCCACATCCATGCCGTCTCAGCCGTGTCAGTGCAAGATCTGAATGCTTCACATCCAAAGCAAGTTGGTGTGAAAATAGCTCTTATCACTGGCATGCACACACTTGTTATAGCACAACTGTCATGTGGAAGCATATTATTGCTAGAGGCTGTTTATTGTTTTTCAATAAAATCAACATGCCAGTACCTTGAAGAAGCTTTCTTGCAGAGTCATCCTGATTTATCATCACTTTTGTCAAACTTTCTTTTCTGTGGTTGAAAATAATCTGGTCATCGATTCTCTTTCTATGATTTTGGTTGACGTCAGGAGTTTGGTAGTCAAAACAACACCATAAATAAACTTGAATTATTTTTAGATATGAAAATAACAGTAACTACAGATCAGAGCTGATGCTGCAAATGAGCTCAAGTTATTTTAGTGCATACTGGAAATAGATACAGAAGATAGTACAGCTAGAAGAATGCTTTGACAAGAGCCCTGCTTAGTAACTGTTATAGTTTATATCTGAACTGTAAAGTACAAAGGGAAAATAAATGCAGCTCATCTGCCTAATCACTAAGCCACTTGGTGTGAACCTGCATCTTTCTGAAAGTTTCCTTAACTTGTCATTCGTTTTTCTTGTTTTCTGTTAATTTTGGTCCAGAGAGCTGTGAACAGCATTACAGCTGCTTTTCCAGACAGGCAGCTCTCACACAGATGGGGGATGGCAGCTCACTGTTCCAGCTTGTCTGCTCCTCTTCTGTTAAAGTAAAACCTTCTATCATCTATTTTTGTGAGATTAAAATAAATAAATAAATAAAGAAAGAAAGAAAGAAAATGCCTCCAGTGTATCTGGTTTGATGGTTTCTACCGGATTTTAACATGCTGGAGTAGGATGGGCAGCAATCACTTGGAGTTCAGGGACAGAAGGCTCTTTCACTGAGTTCAGCCAACTAATCAACTGTTCCACATGACACTACACGTCTGCAGAGACCATCTCATTTATTTCAACAGGTACATATGTCAGAGAACTTTAATGTCATGGTTACAATTTCACTGCTGGCCATATTATAAATCACACCTTTAGCTAAGTGGTTCCTCATATATGGGAACTAAAGAGCTGAATAACTGAGGACCACTTGGTCCAGCATCAGTGGAAATAGTTTCAGTGTCTTTGGCTGCCGAGCAGCTGATGCTGATAGCTCTCCTGCTGCACAACCCAGGGTCTGCTTTGATCTACTGCCTGCAGAGATGGAGAAGCTCATATCTCAGTCAGGGTTGTACCTAACAATAGAAGTTGAGTCCCCGGTTAACATATCTTTCATATCTTCAACATTATGTTCTGATTTATTTCATTATCACAGGCTGTAAGATATTATTTAAAACATAGCAAACTGATTTATTTAGGATATGCTGACAAATAGCTCCAATTATCCAAATGTCACTTATGAGAAAGCTTCTGGGACTAAAATATCTACAAACATGTGCAGCACTCTATGGCTTCTGTATCAGTGTGATGAAGTTTTTCCCAGTAGTCTGCTGGTTCCAAGGTACTTAACAAAAGATAGATGGCTGAACCTCATAGAAGTTTTGCGATGCTTGACTTGACACTTTGGAAAGCCAGATGATATGAAGGAAGGGAGATGCAGGTTTTTTAGTGGCAACTAAGGGGAGAATCTTCCTACAAAATATTTTATTACAGAGAATTATATCTTTTTACCATAATAATGAGTGCTAAAATTAAACCTCTGCTTTGAGTGTATTTTTATTCTATATGGTTTAAAGCCTTTTTTGTTTCTATAAGGAATAATAGTCTTTTCTTGATTAATTTTCATGCCATCAAGAAAGTTACTGAAATGTTTTTTGCTTTGTTCAATTTTTAATGTACTCATGGTCTCATGTTGGCTTTAGAATATTTTAATCAGAAAAGCTAGACGGTACTCTGCCATTAGGACTTTTTGTTCTTTGTCTTGTGAGGTGGTTGATTTCTTTTTTGGTTTTGTCTTTTTTTTTGGGGGGAGGGGGTTGGGGTTTACTTTAGGTGAACAGAAGTAGATGAGTAAAAGAGAGAAGGAAGAATTAATTTTTTACCTACTGAGAAGCAATGTTGCAGCATCAGAAACCACTGCAAACGGTAATTTCAAAATACTGTTATTCCTCATGGTAGTTGTAGAAAATCGCATTTAATTATCTTGAACTAATCTTGCTTACTGAGCCAATAGAACTTCAGACTGTGAATTTTGGTTTTTGTGTCTTCAAATGTCAGATCAGTTTATTTCTTCCGTACATACAGTTATGAAACCAAAACTAAATCAACAATAAAGTTTTGCAAGTTTTCAGAAGATGACCATCTCCATCCAACTAATTCTGTGTGGTTTGTATTCAGTTACACCCTTTTTCCCCCCATTTTATCTGGGACTTAACAGTCTGAGAATTTGTTACATTATATGGTGGCCATTATTTGCAATGACAGTAAAAGGAGATTATGAGAGGTAGGAAATAACAAAGAAATGCTAATTAGCATCTACAGCTGGACAAATGTATTGAACTTATGTACTACACACCCAAAAACATATTCCAAATTTTTTATGCCAACTTCCTCTGAAAGCAAAATGATGAAGTTAAAAGAAATGTAACCATCAGTAGTAAGGAAAAAAATCTTCAGACCTTCTGTCTCAGCTGCTTTTTATATAAGAACTTTTCTTACAGTTAAATTACAATTTTTAATATTTTTTCCATGTCTACAGCTATCTGCCTACCTATCTGATACCTGTTAATTTTAAATTAATTCTGAAAAGTGCCACAGCTTAGTTCCTTTCTTGTTTTGGGGAGTGTAGAATATTTGCTTTATATTTAGTAATTCATTTGACATTGGAGATGTTTGGAATATGATCAGTGTTCTCTGAAGATGTACAAGTCAGTGTTTCTTACTTAAGTTCCTCATGTCATAAATTTTTCCTACATAAAATAGGTGTGATAGAAAAAACAAATGGAGTGATCACTGGCTGGTTTTAAGTGGGATGGATCTGTATTTGAACTGGAACTGCTGAAGCTGGTTTCTTTTAGACACACTCAGAGTAAAACAGGTTCCACTAGAGGATGCTATTTATGAAAGTGAATTGGTGTTGATGTATGTCTTTTAAGGTGCTTTATCTTTGCAAGAGATATTCAAATAGCTCACATTATTTTAAGAGTACCTATGTAGGTGAAAGACTGGAAGACAAGGTGGCAAACAACGTACAAATCTTTAAATTTCATGCTGGAAAAAGGAACATTACTCACTGTATTTGAACTCAATCCCACCTGCCTAAGAGTTGAAATAAATGGAGAGTCAGTTTTGGTTTGATATATCTTTTCCATGGTAAAGTTAAGGATAAGGTTAAAGTGAAAATTGTGAATTGTCATATGGCAAGCTGGTTATGTGGTAACTGACACAATGAAAAGAATCGTGATTTTTTTTTTTCTTTTTTATTCTTTTTTCCTGTTTTGTCAGCACATAATTTCTCTTTTATTCTTCCCCCCAGTTTAACCCCACAGGTAAAACCTCATGCAACCTCCCCAGGCACACAGTGAGACAATGAATTGGGTGTTTTCTTTGTGTATTTAAAGAAAATAAACCCTAAAAGTTTCTGCATGATAGGAGTAAGACATGTTTAATTGAAATGTCCTAAATAGATTTCTCTCCAAAGGGCTTGATAGAGAGCTTCCAGGTGAGAAACTGCATAAATACACGGGTAGAAACTTTATCCACCCATCTCTGCAGAAGTTTCAATGTGCAATAGTTATTGGTTTTACTGTTTGCTATATCCTACTAACTGTAACATCTGTAGTTTTATACCTAATCTTGGAAGTCAATTTTATGATTTTATATTCTGATTAGAGTTGCAGCCATTCAAAATCTGACCTGTTCAGGTTAGCTATTGGGCCTAATGAGTACTAAGTCAAGGAAGGCAATAGTTCATTACAAGCTCATTGTCTAAAAGTCGTTCAAAGAAATCACATGGTGAATATTTATGAGTTAGCTATCCATTTGTCTTACTCAACAAAATATAGATTCTGATATTCAGTGAAATCTTGTAGATTCTCCTGAAATATTAGTAACATAAACTATCACTGTAATCAACACCACAATTTCCAAGAAATGCCAAAATTCCTAACACTTTGAGAGACTAAATTGAACAAGAGTAATATTTAAAAATCTAAGGGAGAAAGAAAATAAGCACATGCAGGGAATGATTTCTTATTTACTTTCAATAGTGTTTTTTGAAAAGGCACAGGCCATCAGTTCTTTATTCCTATGAACATTGAAGAGTAACATAGCCTTCTTCAAACAGCTTATGAATGTATGTAGATTTCAGGAATGTATAATGATCTCATTATTAATAAAGTGCTTCATGCCTTTAGGATGACTGTAGGGATTTTGAATATACAATTTTTTCTGACTTTCTAATCTTGTTTTAGACCATAATATGCTTAATAATTTTGGATATTTTTTAAATTTCCTTGAAATTAGCTTTTTACATGGGGATATTTTTCTGTTGCTGAAGTTCTGGTTTGCGGTGGTAAATAACAGTGAAAAATTTGACTTTAATCACTTTGACATGAGATAACTCCATTGACAGAGTGCTTTAGACCATTAAGAAATTTATTAAGGGGACTAAATTATTGCCTCTAGTAATTGCTGAGGATAACAATATTCTTTTAACCCAGCAGTTCCAAAAGAATATTTGTGTCTCTTTGGGCACTGTGAAAGTGTTCAGTGCTGTCTTTTAATGATATTTTTGGAATGATTACACTACTGAGTGATCATTCTGTGCAATTTTACTTATCTACTAAGAATCTTTAAATCTTCCAAAGCTTCCATTTCACTTATAGAAACCCTTTCCCATTTTATTATTACAAAAAGAAGGACAACTCAGAAAATTTAGCAAAACAACATTTTTTTTTTTTAATGTAGGAATCACTTAGTTATTGAGTTATTACCTGCCTTATTTATGGTACAGCATATAATAGCTATGTCATAAAAATGTGGGCTAAGCATTTTTTATAACCACAAAGTTATACGATTAACAAGTTGTATGATTAAACTAAGGAGGTATTTTTGTTGTTGTACTAAGCATGAAACTCTATTTGTTGAAAGCCAAATTGCAGAGTTAGTTTAGAACCTTGAATTTTGACTAGCATAAAACATGACAGTGTTAATGCTAGTGCAAACATCTGTGGTTTACAGGAGAATCATTCAATTTACTGCTGAGGCTGTGACTTTGTGGAACATTTGAGTTCTTACCAGCAGTAACAGGGTAGAAGCTTCTATTTGCAGGTAACTGAGTGATACACTTGCTTTTCCCTGTCTGTAATGTGAAGCTTCCTAAACCTGTTTTTTTTAAAAAACATCTTTTTCTTTGTCTTTCTTTGCCTGCCTTTCTGTCTGTCTCTATCTCTGTCTCATAAATCTCTACCATCTGCCAGCTGGTAAGGAACATTCATAGCAATGTACAGCTGTAATTGATAAAAGCAGAGATCCTTTATTGCTGCTTGGTCACCCCCATAAAAAAAGAAATTCATACTGATTTTCAGAAGATTTTTTTTCTAGGTAAAAGCCTTTTTTCTCCATTATGCTATGCATCTTTGATCATTAGAGATTGGCTTAAGGCTGAAGCAAATAACTTAATATCCCTAACAAAATTACAATTATTCGTTACTTTCTATTTACATGTCATCAAGACTGAGGCATAAGAAAGGCACAGCATGGAATGAGATGTTACAGTGAAAGCAGAAATGTAAAGGCAACAGGAGGATGTCATTGCTATATACAGAAATCGAGCCAGAAAAAGGTGGCCTAGAAGAGTTTAAAATTTCCTTTTTTCTTTTTTTTTTTTTTATCAATCTCAGTTTTTGTTATGACCAATCTTTCTTTAATTCACTTCTGCACTCTGAAGAAAATGAGATATATTGATTTCCACATCTTGATTCTGCTTACTTTACTAAGGCAAATAAATTCATAAGATGAATTCTGATGATCATGGAATGGTTTGGGTTGGAAGGAACCTTAAAGCCGATCCAGTTCCACCATCCTGCCATGGGCAGGGACACCTTCCACTAGAATAGGTTGCTCAAAGCCCTATCCAACTTGGCCATAAACACTTCCAAGAGTGCAGCAAACACGGCTTCTCTGGGCAGCCTGTGCCTGTGCCTCACCACACTCACAGTTAAGATCTTCTTCCTTATATCTAATCTAAATCTACCCTCTTTCAGTTGAAAGCTATTGCCTCTTGTCCTGTCACTACATGCCCATGTAAAAAGTCCCTCTGCAGCTTTCTTGTAGTCCCATTTAGGCACTGGAAGATGCTCTAAGGTCTCTTCGGACCCTTCTCTTATCCATGCTGAACAATCTTGTCTCCATAGGAGAGGTGCTCCAGCCCTCCTATGATCATCTTCATGGAGGTTGATATCCTTCTTATTTTAGGGACCTCAGAGGTGAATGCAATACTCCAGGTGCAGTCTCACAAAAACAGAGTAGAGGGGGAGAATCACTTTCCTTGACCTGCTGGTCACGTTTCTTTTGATGCAGCCCAGGATATGTTATAATAATGTACAGCATAATGATAAATGTTTAGATCAAATAAAAATACGACGTACATTAGCACCAACACAAGATATTAATTGCATATTGCATTCTATTTTTTTTTCTGTGAAAAAGTAACACTTTCTTCTTATTGAGGCATTTACCAGGATGCTTTGTGATTTCCAAATGTTATTGACTGTTGATGAATTCCTTGGTGTCCCATTACTGCACCCATGCCATTTTCTTGTCTAGACTGTAGCCTCGTATGACAGATTTTTAAATAGATTTTATATGTGCTCCACCAAGGCACATAAATATTTACCTGTAATGTCAAGTCAAAATTAAGGAGACATTTTTCCTTTTACTATGAATTCAGCAGAGTATAATAAAAGGCAAGCTATTATTCTACCTATAGTTTGTATACTTGTAAAGCCAGCACCTTTTCTCAGGTGTCTGGTACCCCTTCTCTACCCAGTCTTGTCTGTCTGTATGCCAGGCCACTGTTCTGGTAAGCAGACTTTTAACAAAATGAAACACAATGTCCTCAAATACAGGACAAACTAATTGTAAACTTGCTAAATCCCTCAAAATGCCAAATTAGTTAAGATCAAACCAGCTGCTTTTTAAAAGGCACTGATGACTTTCAGTGTGTTTCTGAATCATGGGCATTGCAACCTGGAGAATGCGAGTTGAAGTCCAGAGAAGTTTGTTTAGTCATGTTGGCATGGGTCTGATGGAGTTCTTGCGAGACTTTTCACCCCTTATGCCTCTCCTGTTAATGTCTCCTCCCTATGGAGCAGTGAGAAATAGGTCAAAAGCTTTAAGGAGTATATTTGAAGAGAAATAACAGTAGGCAGCACATGAGGGTTACTCCTGCTGTGGAGGAGGAGTGGATAAAGCAAGGAACAAGGGAAGTTTCCCTGTTACACTCATTGCCAGTTTCTGCCTTTTCTGTTCTTGTTTCTTTTCTAGAGTGAGAATGCTGGGACATTCCATGCAGCAGTTTTGCAGGGCTGTTGTAAACATCAATCCATTAAGTTTTCCTGCTTGTGAATGTGAAAAAAATGTAAATGGGTAGAAAAGTTCTTTCACTTATGTAATATAACTTTGATAAAGGCTGAGGTGGTGATCGAATTCTTACAACCCAGTCACACATCCTCAGTAAATGCTACACATTCAAACATCTTTAAGGGAGAAAACATGTCTCTGGCCCCTCATCCAGTGTGTCTCAGAGGAGACCTTTGCGTTGCTCTTGAACTTGTTGCTTTTAATAACAAAGTTTGCTTGACTCCAGTGGTATAAAATCAGTCTTTCAAATTTCCTCCATAGAAATTAAATTAATGTATTGCAAACTGATGTAGTAATTCCTAAACAAGTTAACACTAACAGAAAGTTTAGGATTCATAGTACTGGGGATGAGAAAATGAGAAATAGGTAATAAATAAGGCTAAATTTTGGTCTTTAGCACATAGCATTACCATTAACACAGATACAAACTCATGCAAAACAGTAGAATTTGACCTAGTAAGACAAATTGATTTCTGACTATTCTGAGAGAGCAGTGAAATGAGAAATCCAACTTGTGTCTGATATATGGCTTTTTCATCAATATTGGGAACACAAACCATTTTTAAAAGTGGACTGCAATTGCCCTTGGCTGTATAAATTATTCCTCAAAAGAAAGAAAGGTCTGTGTCCCACTTTTAAATTGTCAGTACCTTGTACTGACACAAACAGGTTCATAAAAATATTAGATGAATTAAACTTAATGTCTGAAGCTCCTATTCTTCTTTACCTGCAGTCTATATAAATAGAAATAGGGTTTATAAGTTGTTTAGTTGCAAGGGACAATATCATTTTTAGAAAATAGCAGAAATCATCTCAGACTATATGGGTAGTTATAGAAACTTAATCATAGAGTGATTCTCTTGCATAAGTTTATCTGCTGATTTTGGTTTTGTTTTGAGGGGGTTTTTCATCTGATTTTTTTTAGTGACTGGTTTTTAGCTGGGGCTTTTGAAAAACAGTAATTTTTTTTTTTTTTTAAATTGAAGTGAAAATAAGCCTTGCGCTACTTCTATCAATCATTTTTTATTTATTGCCATAGTGATCTAAGAGAGAGGAATGCTATTTTCAAGATCCCTTGAAGCTATTGCAGAAATTCCAGTATGAGAGTCAGCATATTGAAAAAACAAATGTTACAACAAAACATTTACAACTGAACGGTCAGCACAGAGCATGGAGCTCTGCTAACATTTACTGTTCCCACTGCTAAAAATCTGAAAGAATGACTAATATAAATGAGTGCAGACAGAGGCCTTTTAGTGTAAGAGAAAGGTGCTAGTTGCTAGTTCCTGCTGCTGTTAGGCTGCTGATTTATATCTGGAATAAACTATTAGTAAGTCTGCATTGGTCAGGAGGTTTCAGGCTGTTCTTGCCATGAGAAAGGTACCAGTGACATTATTTTGCTCATGCCAACCACTGGTGTGGTTTTCCATATTCAGAAAACCACCTATGGACAAAATGGCTTTTTAAAGCTAGTATTACTCAAATGAAAAATTTCTGTCATCCCACTGGCTTAGAGCCTCCCATGCCTCAGCCTTTAATTCAGGCCTCCCACCACCTTTCAGCCCATGACTGAAAGAGGGCGGGAGGAGGAAAGGTCATGCAAAACCAAAAATAAATTAAGGTGGGTGGGAGATCTAGAAATAAAATCTGAAGTGGTTGGTAGGTCAAATGGGGTTGGACCCCAGTAGTTAAGCACAGGCTGAAAGGTTTGGAGGGCTGAAAGGATGTAAGAGATCAGAAAAAAGTAAAGGTCAAAAAGGGTAGGAGGTCTTAAAGTGAAGGTTCAAAGGAACACAAAATGAAGCAGAGGCTCAGAGGAGGGGGAAAACTAGAAAAGAGTAGCAGTCAAAAGGGGTAAAAGTTCGTGTGAAACTGGAACTAAAGTCAAGACTAAAAGTCATTGGAGTCCCAAAATAAAATAGAGGCTGAAAAAGGGTGGGGAAATGGGTCACAGACAGAAATAAACTAGAGGCAAAAAAGGGCTGGAGGCTGTAAATAGAGGCTAAAGGCAGTGGGTGGGAGGCCAAAAGCTGGCGGGAGGCCCTGTGTTTCTCAGTGTTGGATGGCAGCTTGTCTGCCTTAATTCCTTTTCTGAATAACTGCAGGAAACTAATCTACATTAATACATACAGTCGCAGCTATTGCTTACTCTATCCTTACACTCTGACTTTGGAAGAAGTGCTGGGGAGCCCTCTTCTTGTTAACTGATAGTATTTTTATGTCTCTAGAGAAAATTAACTCTGCTTACTCTTTATCTTTGGAATGGAGCTATAGCAGTGGTTTTGATTTACTGAAAAAGTTTCTAATGTGTATACTTTGCTGTAGTAGTAGTGATACTGGCCTTCATCTAAGCACAGAAATTGTGTATCTGAGTTGAGTGAATTGGGAGTGGCTGGGATTGAGTTAACTTTCTCCATAATGGCCTGTACAGTGCTTTGTTTTGGATTTATGATCAGAAGTGTTGCTAAAACACCAGTGTTTTGTGTACTGCGGAACAGTATTTACACAGTGTCAAGGTTTTTCATGCACCAAATGTGCTATCACCGTAGAGATTTGCATGACATGTGGAAAAACATGATTATAGATATTTGAAAACACTGGCACTTACTGTGTGTTGATGGTGTCAATGCCCTGGACAGACCCTATGGCAGCACTCACCGCCACTCAACTGCAGTACTTCTCAGTTATTTTGTATCCAAGTTTTAGACTATAGTGGGTAGCAACTCTTGCGCAGGAGAATGAGAAAGGATGAGAATACAGCTTGAAGCAGTTTGAAAATGGCTGAAGGCACTGTATCTTGAATCACTGTCAGTGTATCGACACTCACCCAGCATTTAGTAACGAATGATCTTGCACTGCTGATTCCATCCAACAAATGAATACTGCTAACAGTCCACTCTTGCTGCCATTTCATGTGAAGACTGCTGATGCCCATTTATTAAGTGACTAATATGTTCTTGAGAGTTTGGAGAACATGGAATGAGAAACAAACAAGAGGGCATCTCTTGGTCATTGGTGGATTTGAGTCTCCCTTGTGTTTGTGAAAAAGATGAGAGAACAGGCTGTTTCAGGAGGGCACTCAGAGTTGTCATGATACCTTCCCCTCTGAGTTGTTAAGACTCATACTGAAGGAAGGATGCAGATTTTCCAAATTTAGAAGTCCATATAGAGCACATTTTCCTTTCAATGCTTTCCTGTGGCAGTCAATTCCAGCTGCCAGCAGGAAGAAATGATGTGTATTAAATAAACCTTATTACATGAAATGTTTTTTCTTTTAATCAGCAATGTCTGCACTTCTGGAAAATACATAAAAAGGTAAAACAAAAAGCCCACAAACAAAAAACTCTACAAAACAATTTAAAAAGCCTTATTAAACTCTAATGATTTGTAAGAAATGTCATATGAAATCGTTCACAACCTTCTACATTATATAGAAGGCTGTAAAAAATTAGTTTTATGTTAGAGAATGAAAGACTAATCAGCTTCTGCTTCTATTAGGAGGCTTTTGGTTTAAAACTCTAATTTTCTACTATGGAGAGGATACACACAAAATGTTCTGTTTAACATTTTTGAGCGATGTACACTAAGCCCCTCAGCTCTACCAAAACTGCCACTTCAATTCAAACAAAAGCCAGATGAAAGAAGCAAAGAATAACAGTGACAGTTTTAACCTATTTCCAAGCCATCTGGCTTGTCAAATCAAAAGTGTTTCCAAGATTAAAATTTGCTTAAAACATGTCGGGCTGCAAGTATAGCCGTTTTCCTCATATTTGTCTCCTATTGGCCCCTCCTCCTTAACCTCAGGAAACAAAATGACAGAAATGTAACTGGTTGCCAACTTTAAATACATATGTCCACTCAGCATCCTTGTGCAAAAAAAATTCTATATCCACACAAGCCCATTGAAATAACAGCACAAGCCAGTGAACCAACAAGCTGAAGAGTGCTTAAATAAACACTGTTAAGAACCAGAAAACTCTGAAAAAGATCTTTCTGTGGTAGTGGTGAAGAGCATGCTCATATATGGTGACTTTCAAGCAGTTTGTCAAGAGAAGAGAGGATTAAGCTAACAATGCATGTTATTGCTAAGCTGTTTTGAGTGGGACAGTCCCTAAAGTGATAGCCAGACTTTTGCAAAGTCAGCTGCTGTGAAGTCTGAAAAGCAACCTTGAAATACAAAAGTAAGTAGAAGGTTGAAGTATATTCCTTGATGTTCCAGAAGCACAAATTTCATGTTTTCTTATATCAAAACTTTTCTTTCTATGGCAGTTATTTCACTTGACTATTCAAGAGGTTTGAGTCCTGAGGAGCACAAGGCAACACTGAAAACTGGCTGTGTTTTAGATACGAACTCAAGTATAAAAAACTTTTTAAATCATGCCTATTGTCATTAACTTACAGCCAGAGGCTCTGCTGGCTGCTGTCATAATAAATTTGCAAAAGCTCTCTCAGCTTTGGAGAGCTGAGATAAATGATGAGCAGCACCTTTGTTACTATGTATTTTAACTGGTGGAGGGAAGACAGGGCTTGCTGGCATCATTAGTTCTCTCTTTGCCTTGGAACATGTATAGGAGCTCACTATTCTATAAAAATCTCACACAGGGCTGACTGGCTCTAAACCAGCTTAGATTCACAGTACATCCTTACATACTTATTTTTTTCTCTGAACTTAAAGATTCTCCTCTTCTTCTGAAGCTCCTGTCAAATCTTACTGCATCTAGCGAAAAGACGGCAGTGCTTTATGTTTATTTCAAAAGTATTCCTCATTGCAGGCATGGCTGTCAAACTGTGAGGAGAATTCATTGCCCCAAAGGTATATACTTAACTCCATTTTATCTCACTTAGACTTTATTCATGAAGGGACATTGATCTTAGCAAAAGCCAACAACTGCTGATGTTTGGTAGCTTACAGAATTGTAAGGAAATATTTTCATCAGTTTGTTCTTTTCCACCATTTTGAAGATATTGAGATTCAATATGCTGCTGTGGGTCCATCATGCCCGAGTTCTGAGAAGAAACATCTGCCTTAATTGGAATGTTTTTCATCAGGAGTCAATAAAAACATGCAGTAGACACATCAAGAAGAAAACCAATAGAGGTACCTTTGGAGATATGAAATGATAGTAATTTTGTTTGATAGTATAGATTTGTCTTTACAACAAGGTTGCCTTGAGTGATGTTTCAGTCCCCTAACTTGAGGTCTTTCTACATGCAAAAGCCATTAATCTGAGTAATACAGTGATATTTTTCATTTTCCCTACTACAGGGAAGGCTGGATCTTGAATCAGCACCGTCAGCTATGACTAACCAAAGACAGACACTAGCTGAATGTCTTTAAACCTTCACTGTCTCCTACAGTTCTGCCATTCCCATAAAGCAACAGTCATTTCTCTTAACAACTAAAGGGGAAAGGGTATATAATAGCAACATTACTAGTGTAGAAAGAGAGATGTAGCACTTGAATTGTCACACGAGGCATAAGTAATCCCATTCTGTCACTGACCCTTACGTCACTTCACTATATGGCCTTTACTGAAAACCTTACTGAAGAGAAACAACCCAAGTATCTAGTTTTGGTCAACTATGTAGTGAAATGTTATAAAATTGCCCTTTTCAAGTCTAGGTGCTGCAAGAAAATCTGCTCCCTAAGTGTTTTGAAGTACTCAGCAAAACTTTAATATGCATCCTTCAGAAAACTATGTTATAAGACCATATCTAATGGTAAAGGAAATATACATTAGATTAGACCTTTGTTGATGCAATACCATATTTTGTTTGGTACTGTTTCTTTGAATTCAGTTGAAAGATGTCGAACATATAAAATAGTTGCAATTGCATTCTTTATACTCAATAGTACATACCTGGTTTTATGCAGCTCAAAGATCTGTAATCATTTTCAGGCCTGCAATGATCTGTAATCATTTTCAGGCCTGTGGTTTTGTGATAAGTTTCTTTGTGTTTCCTTTCATTTGTGAAAAGGGAATCCAGTAAAAGACAGCATACCTAAAAACAATTAGCTTTTCCCATTTTCGTCTTAATATATAGATATTGTTATAGCAATTTTGTAATGCTACAGTTCAAACATTAATTTGTTTTTTTCTACTATTCTGACTCCCTCTCAAATAAAAAAATGGTATAGAAATTAGCCTAAAATAACCACACAGTAAACTAAAGGCAACAATAACAGAAACTGAAGAACATTTCCAGCTATCATTCCTCGTGTATTTGCAGCTCATCACCCAGCTCTGTTGCACAGTTATTATTATGGCAATCCATAGTTCACTTACGCAGATTTTTCTGGATGTTTTTTGAAGGCCCTGGTCCTTTTCTGCATTAATTCACTCAAAACCATTAATATTCCACATGCAAAGATACTATTGAGCCATATTGCTCCTAAAGCTCAAAAAAATGGTAAGGGATTGGTTATAGGTTTATAAATATGGATTTTTGAATACTTGTCCATATATTGAGTGTATTATCTTGGCAGAATAGTAATATAAAAATACATAGCAAGAAAGATATTGACCTATATAGAGAGGGAGTATCTACTGTTGGTGTAATCTGCAGGCATTCAATATAAACATTTTTTTTTTTGAAGTTGCTTATACATCTCCCTGTTGTACAGACTTTTTTATTTTAAAATGCAATTCAACAGAAGTCAGATGATGACGAGGGCTTCCCGGCAGGCAATGGGCAGGATCTGTCTTATTTGAATGAACTATCATTGCTGCTAATAGTTGGGTTGTGTTCTTTTTCTAGCAGATGATGCTGCAAGAACTGCACTGGAAACAGCAGGGTAAAACTGGGCCTGTGTAAAGCACCATGCTGAACTCGCCACACTTTAATTCCTGCAGCACCAAACAGCCCAAAGATTGATACCATGTTCCTTTTGCTGCAGTCTGCTCCTGAGCCTTACTATCCAAGTCATTATCTGAGCAATGTCAGATTAATTTTGGGGGGAACAGCTTCCATTGAAATATCTGATAGAAACATCACCTAGAACCTGTGACTTTATGCAAACACACAGCGTATTCAGAGCCTATATTGGAGAAATACATTAATGTTCTTTTGCATGTAGTGTAAAATTATCTTTAATTACTGTAGCCACTATCTTTAGACCATGAAAGAAATACTAAAGTGGAAGGAAATATCTGTCCCTACCCAACTGACAAAGACTACAGGGGAAAATCAAGGTGTGAAAGAAAAACAAAAAAATCGGATGTAAAAACTATTCACTTTCCCCTTATTCTTCCAAGAAAGAAAAATAAGATCCTTCTTACTAAGTTCAATTTAAACAAGGTAGTAAGTGTGTGCAGGTGATCATCAACCTCTCTGTTTCTTGTTGTTTCTTATTGTTTAGGACCAAGCACTTTCATTTTGACTTCCATTGGTTAGAGACTTCTTCTGTTAAAAGCATTCGGTAATGTGTTTGCAGAGTTAGAAACGAAACAGAGTCTATAAGGATAAGGAATTTGACTAGAGTTTCATTTAGAAAGGCAATATAGATTGTACTGACACATGGGAAGGGCCATATAATTTGAAAGATGCTGCTTGCTACAAGCTTAGCCAGCTTCAGCAACTGCGAACATGGTGGTCTGACCTCAGAGTGGAGCCAGATACCTGATTTGTTGTATGATTGAATTTCCAGTATCACCTTCTCTTTCACAGTAATTGAGGTCCTCAATTATGTTTGTGTATTTTCTTGGGATTTGCAGTATCTTATTTCTTGACTTCTAGTTATTAAGAAATAGCTTTGAAATGGAATGTCCTTTTTGCAAGTGAATATAACCTAGAAACTACTGCTATTTGAACTCTCATTCACCACCACAAAAGGAACTCTGCCTGCTGGGTTCTGCAATTCAGGAAGCGAAAACTTTCCAAATAGAAAATTTGGGTTCTTGAGCAAAAATTCATATCAATCCAGCTTTACCAAAAAAAAAAAAAAAAAAAAAGGGGGGGGGAAATTGATAAAATTAAATGGAGCAGAAATTAAACATTTCAGTAATTTTATTTTTTTTTAATATTGTCAGATTCTATTTGCTTGTGGCTGTTCAGTAGTGGATGAAAGCATACCCAAATAACAACAGACTGTAAAAAAAACTGTGTAGTCTTAATTCTTTGTTAATTGCTTTATAGTTGTGGTATATTTGCAGAGGTCAGCTGTAGAGGTCTTTATTTAAAACAGCAGTATTAAATTTCAGCAGAAAAAAACATTTCTTTATATATAAGTATAAATTTCCTCCTAACATACCAGTACCATTAACTTATTCTAGGTTCCAAAACTCAGTGATGATAGGAAGATTATGACAATTTCAAACAGGACCTCAGGAAACCTAGAGAATTCACAGTAGGGAGGGTTTTGAATAGCCCAAGAGTAAATTTCTTTGATTTAGAACAACTTCTGGGTTTTTTTTCTTTTTTCAGCTGTTAAGGAGTAAAGGAAATTGAGTCTTTTTGTATTACATCCATATTAACATTCTGAGGTTCCTGTTAAGGTACTGAAGTATGTGTGACTGTGTAAAGCTAAGGAAAAACACAGCTTCTGTTTTCTTGGGTTAGAACTCTGCTGTAAAATGAAACAATTCTAAAACAAAACTTCTGTCATTGAGATGAGATAAAAATTGTTCTAAGACTTGCTCAAAACATCCATTTGCACCATGCAAGAGATAAATGAAATATACAGACTTTCAGATTAACATTATAGCCAAACACTGCAATTCATGGCAAAAGTTCAGATAACCCATGAAATGCATTCTAAAACAGAATAACAAAAACTAGCTCCACCTTGTGTGTCTGCAGATTACAGGAGGCCTTTTGAAACATTGTAAGCAAGTGCAATTAAAATAGTAACAGTCCATTAAAGCTAATTTTATCTGATGGCATAAAATACTGTAAAATTATTAATGCAGATTTCAGTGGCAATTTTAAAGGAAAATCAATTAAAATAAACATCACACATTGATAATCATTTGGAACTCTTATTCCAGGATATTATCACATCTGTACGCTAAATTAATTTCTGTTGCTACAGAAACATGTTTTTGTGCTGCACTGCATGAATCATAAAGCTGTGTGGTTTACAAATGTGTTAAGCTGTGGATCTCATTGAGATTGACTTAACTCAAATATTGTCACAAGAGGTAACAGTGCAAGTCCTGAGAGATTCTTTTTACATAATGCAGTTTATTTAATATACACAGATAAAGGGCCTGATTTGTCCAGTGATTTTAACACAGAAGTAGTCTCATTTGAAGCCAGCAGGGCTATCTAAATTGTTAAAATAAAGCAAAGTACTTAACATCTGAAATTGAGATCTAAAATAGGAATCTGGAAATAGATCTGTAACTGCAGCCCTTTAAACCTGCTTGCTATACCATTAGAATTTGCCTTAATTAGGAATCAACATTGCTATTTGAAGCTTAGAATGTCTAGTTGCCCTGGGGTGTTTTGGTTGGTTGGTTGGGTTTTGTTTTGTTTTGTTTTTCTGAGGTGGATTTTGGGTTTTTTTGGAGTGGTTTTTTTTAATTTGTGCATGTTTTTGCGGTTGGGTGGGT